>LPNX010777209.1:2064-14029 GCA_001517045.1 Pseudotsuga menziesii
GTGCTAACTTCTCTGCGTTTTGGTGCATCAACCATAACTGCAACTTCATGTATTGGGAGAATGATAACTCAGGGTCTAATTGTTATAATCAAGGGTGTTGATGTTTTCCAGTTTCTGGAGATTTTCATCAAAAGATAGAACTTGTGGCGGCCCTGTTTCAAGAAGCATTAAATTGTATTTGTTTTGATTCTTGCAAAAGGAACAACCACAATTACAAATGCAGTTCCAATGCTAGCAAGCACTAATATAGTGAGGAGAAAAATATTTCCAGCCTTCTTCTTGAACCTGATCTACTGGCAGAACTGGTATTTAAGATAACAACATAACAAAATTTCAAAAGAATGATTCTAAGATATGCCAAGCAAAAAAGAAATGTTGTCATGGCATAGAAGTTTTTGTTACAAGCAATCAACAATCAGAGATAAAAGTTGAACAGGCTTACAACACTATCTAGCTAATTACTATAACAATGTACTTTTAACAACCTCTACACAGTAAAAAGTTTAAAATTATTGTAATCTACCATGCCTTAGTCCTATAGGGTATCAAGGTATCAACCTATCAGCTTTGTATGTGATGATATTTGCTAATATGACATTTTGTAATTTAAAAAGGAAATTACTAATTGTCGAAGATGTCAAGCCTCTGACTAATAATGTAGCTTATTTGTTTGTTTTCTTTCAAAATTAGGCTAGCATTTTGAATAGATGAATCCCCAAAATAAGGCCAAAATACTAATAAGGGCTGGCCCAGTCCCTGCCTTTGAAAAAAATTGAAAAGAAAATTTGTAAGAGAAAATTGAAATAGAGAATGAATTCAAAATGAAAACTCGTTTAGCATATATATTGAAAAACAGGGGAAACTCTTACAAACTGCAAATCAATACAGGTAGATGGCATCAAATTCCTCCAGAGCGGAATTTGAACATATGCAATGCATGATAAATGGGCATAACTTATTAGGACCATCATTCAATAAAAGAATAAAAAATAAATTTCTAAGGGGCCGCCTCCAAAATAGAAGAGACACAAATACTATTAGCTGGAAAACATCAGATAGCTACGAAAATTTCAAAAATATAATTTGAAGAGCGGATGATCTTTGTTCAAACAGACTAGTAAAGGAGCACAACAATTATGTGACAGGACTGCATATTAGCCAGTTTCAGCCCAAGGGATTAACTCAACCCGCTGCCACCAATGTTGTTGGGCCTTTGGTTAGTTCCATGCCAGCTAGTGCCCAGTTTGAATCCCCCTTGGTTAGATGCACTGGTCCACACCATCAGGTTTACTTGGATGTCATTCAAAGAATGTGGGGAAGCATCCCTTGGATATTTCACTTTTCTAGCGGCATCCAGTCGTGTTTCCAGTGGATGCATAGACTTTGGTATTCACATATTGAGAAACTTATATCCAGTGCAGTCTAAATCTTACCATGTGTGAATTGTGACAAAAGTCAGAAGATAATGTTTCTCTCCAATGACAAAAAGGAAAAAAAAATAGCATGTAAACAGTACAGACGGGAGGATGTTGGGATCTCAAAATATAAAAAGTAGAAAACAAGCATTGCTACAAGAATCTGAATCTTTTTGCCCCTTTTTTTTCCAGGAAATTGGCAAAAAATGCAACAAAAGCATAACATGTTTGTGGATAACTATTCCAGAAAATTTTCAGCAAACAGACTGCATGGAAAGAACACTATAATATCTCAGGTTTAATGCCCAATGTACCAGATCACTCTGACCTCTACCACTGGAACTATAACAGATATATAGTGATAATAAAAAAAATTGTAAGCGGCCAATGCAAATCTACAAAGTTACGGTGAGAACATGGATTCCTAAGAAGCATGGAGTTATGTTTAGGCTCTGAGCTTCGCCAGCTTAAAACCAAATTGGAGACGAAGCAGAACATAAACAAGCAGAAATTCCCAGTAACTCAAACCACTCCCTTACTCAGAATGCCATAAAGTTCTTCAATTCTAGAGAATTACAAACTAAAACAATAGCGGAAGTTGTACGCTATATCTTTCATTCGAATTGTCTTAATCCATGCAAATAAAAGTTCATTAAAGAACCAATTATGGTCCGATTCGAAACAAGCAAAAGCAAAGAGAACCCACAAAATCACTTATATCAAAGAACCAGTTGACTCTAAAAGACCAAATGCCAAAATTGCCTTGTTGGTTAATTTTCATTGTATATTTATTTCCACGGGGTGATTTACACAAGCAATTTCTCTTGGAATTTATGCTACAGTTCTTCAAACATCTAAACAAGGCCATGCAAATTGAAACCCTTGTGATCAATGAAGTTCAGCATACAATTCCTCCTTCAATTAACAATGTTAAACCCCAACAAAAGCCACAGAAACCCACTGGCACATACCTATCAAATAGTGCTGTAAGTTCTAGAAATTGTTGAAGAGTGGACTTCTACTAAGGCTGTAAGATTTGACAATTCATTGCCTCTAATAAAAACGGAAGTAAAGAATATGCAGTTGGAAAGAAGGCCCAAAATGCAATGGAACGAGAGATATTCTTTGCAGACACTCTCAGCAGCTAACATGGCAATTTAGTCAATCTGCAATCCGAACGTCTGAGTTTCAAACCCATCAAACCCTTTCTGAGCCATCCAGGCTTTGCAGAAACACACGGTAACTTTCCTGTACCGTAGGGTTAATAGCTTGTGTAGTTGAATCTTCACTAATATCACACCGATTCATGTCAGGCCTGTTGAAAAAAGATCAAATTAACAACAATTAATCCATGAGAAACTATAAAATTCACATATAGACCCATAAATAGAATCAAACATGATATGATGCTGTTGACGGAGCTCCCGCTCAGAGAATGTGTAGCAGAGAGCCGAAAGGGTCCCGGTCTGATCCTCTGTCAAAAAAACACCGTTCAGAGGCAAAAAAAAAATACTTCAGCGCCTGCTTGATTCTCTGGGAACTATTGAAAATTCAGTATAAGAGCCATATCGTAACCTCACATCGAGGTGTCTCGATCTACCTCATCTGTCCAACCTACTGTGCAACCTCTCTCTTTGTTCTCGCAGAAAATAAATAACCCTGAATGCATAGAGGCGAGGTTCAAGTTCGGGATACCGGATCTGAGAGAAGAACCCCTCCCTTTGACCTCGCAACAGCAACACGCAATCACAGAATCAAGGCTCAGGTCGCCCGAGGTAAGAGGAGAGGGCACTGCCTCAATCCTGTGATAAGCCGCCAAGGCTTCCATCGCAGATGGAGGAAGCAGAAAAAACCTAAAGATCGTAAAACCCTAGCACCAGCGCTTCTTCGTCTTCGCTAGATTCAAGAATTGGCCATGGTTCAAAATCTAGGTGATTCACGGTCTCCCTGTATCTTTGATTCCCGCTCACAATTCAAAATGGAGCTTTGCTTTTCCACAATCTAAATGCTAGCTGTTCTTCAACTCTATGTTCAGTTTGGTTACGAAATATTTTTTGACATTTCTTAAAGAATACCTAGGGTTATTTCTTCCCCCAACAAAATTTAAGAATAAATAATTGGAAGGAGTGTATGGATTCAATATCCTATTGGGTCTAAAACCTTCCTCAATGTTTTCTTCAAAAGGGTCAAGATTGTACACGAGCATCTTCCTTGTTATGATCATTTAAGTGTTCATTTCTCGTCACAGACGTGATCTAAGGTTTAATTTGACTCAATTGAATAGCAATGAAACTACTTTTTTCTTTGAAAAAAAAAACATCTTCTTTGTTTTTCATAAGTTTTCATAAGTTTACTTTAATTAAGGGGATAAATTATTTCCCACAACCGTCGATACAATTTAATAATTTGAGTAATTTACGTGAGTGCTTTCTGATTATATTCATTATTTACATGCTCCAAAATTGTTCATCTCAAGTCAAGCTAAGCACTAAAACATCTAACCAAGTTTTATGGTCAAATAACATGTCTTCTACCATTTCCTTTAACTCTTTTTTTGGGTAGCTCTATGGTCCTCCAATTTTACTAGTAATTTTCATGTTAGTGAGAGGTGGATTAGACAATCCTAAATTATCATCTTAGTCCAAACCTTTAGCTTGGTCTTTTATATTTCCATACAATGATGGATGTTTAGGTCTTTCACTACCCCTCACTTCATTCCTGTTATTGACCTTCTTCCCTTAAATATGGCAATTTAGGGCTTCTAGCCTTCTTCCATTGAGGTTGAGGTCAAAGAAGGTGCATTCCTTTTATTTTGTGCCCATATTATATACGAGCAATGCATTGAAATGGAACATTTTCATTGTTTAGTACTTGAGTAAAGGACCATTGGCCATATGTAATCTCCATTGTATTTAAGAGTCCCTCGTAATTATGAATCTCCACACAATTCATGCTACCACCCTTTCAACCTATAGCTTGGTTCATTCATCATCCTCAATAAATATATAGGGTTTCCAATTTTCTCCACTATTTTTTGCATCCAACGTTAAGTAGGGAGGTCACCAAGTTTGACCCACATGGTTTAATACAAAAAAATATCCTTCAATGGGTCAAATTGGGGGGTGCCATGAGAAAAGGGTTAAGAAATTCTCAAAACTATATCCCCGTGATATTTTTCCAACGTCTATGTTTATTTCAAAAGTAAGGTGATATATCATTTTTCCTACATGTGAAGATAAGGGATGTGACCTAAATACGTCATCTAATAGTCCTTGCACTAGTTCCATATGGAGTTTTATTATATATATCTTCCAATGCATGGAGTTCCTCAATTAGGGCTAGTTTGGTCCCCTTGTTCTTATTCTTGATACACTATAAGTTTTCATCACTTTCGAGGGCTTTAATTAACTAGTGCCCATGTTATTCTTCTTCTCTATATCCTCAGACTATTCTCCATAAAACCCTAATGAAATATCATTAGTAATCCCATATGCACTCTCCCGTATCCACTCTCACCTAGAACAATATTCTTCTGACTATCATAGTCCAGGGCCAATGTTTGGAATCTATGTCAAGAAGTTTTAGGTATGGTGTGGAGTAATTGACAAAGGTTGATTAAGATTTTAGATGAGCTCGAATAGAGTGACGAGTTCATCGAGGGATTTCTTATTAATTTTTTCAATTATGTGATATATGATTACCTAATTGTGCCAAACACCTACTAGGAGATTCAAATATAGATAAGTTGATTAATATATCGTTGGCTATGTTGTGCATAACTATGCTTTATATAGATTAAATACTTATGCCTCTCCCTTTATAACATCCCTTTGATGGTTTCTTGAGGTACGTTATAAAAAGCTTATGGGAGATGTTAGTCACATGTGCCTAGTTATTTGAGCCTCCCATGGAAGCAATAGATCCGAGGTAACATCGATGAGACATGATTATCATAAGGGGTAGACTTGAAGACAGGATTATCAATATAAGGTGGCAACTTGTATTGACAACGTGGGCATTAAGGGACAAATATGAGCCTCCCAACTTCATTCTTGAACTATGAAATAAATTTCAAGAGGGCATGGAAGCTTTGTATGTTGTTCTTTATAGTTGGGCAACGTAGGAGTTATATCTAAAGTAGCATGGGCATTATTGAGTATAGACTGGGCTGCAGGGGGCCTTTAGGAGTCTAGAAATACATATAAAGGCATCGTGGGCACTGAGGGAGCCTTTGTGGACTGAATGGGGGTGAGTTCTCTCTATTTGGTGACTTGTGAAGGCATTTCCTCAATGAATGCTTCTAGTTGGGCACAATAAATGATAGCTGGGTTGAACTAGGTGTTAGATCAATGAGCTTATTATATGGGGGACTGAGTATAACATGCAGAAGTAATTTCTTGGCCATCTGGACAACATGGATATGCTACATAACATAGTGGCTTGCATGGGGAGGAGCCTATCATGCTTCAAGTTCACATAAATCCTATCATGCTTCAAGTTCATTTAAATAGAATAATTGGCTCACTTTGTTCACATAATTTAACTTGTTTCATCCAATGGAATAATTGGCCTGCATCGATAGTCGACCAGAATAATGGAGAAATCTTCCTGTTTCAAAATCTTGAAGCTCATGAGGGCGAGAGTATGTTCGAGTTTAGAGTAGAAATGGAATAAATTAAGAATGTTACTAAATTGCACAGAAGATTGCAGTTAATGAAATTATGCTTGCTAAGGTGGCGGAGTATGTGTATTGGGAGTTGGGAGATTAGACTTTTTTCTCGAGGGTTGGATTCATTTATGAATTGGGTGGTTGAAGCATTGAATTGTTTTTATTTGCACCTAAATTCTACTGGGATCTTACGTGGAGCTTTGTGGAGCATTGGATAAGGGACATTTGGAGGGATGGAAAGGAGGACACCTCTTGTGGAGAAAGGTGGCAACTCGGGAGCGGCATCTCTACATTCTCATCAACCTTTAAAAATTAAATACCTTACAACATTGACGTGTCAATTTTATATCAACCCTTATTTTAATTTTATATCAACAAGAAGAGAACTCTCAATCTCGAGAACAAAGCAAAGGACTCAAACAATATTATTACACCAATACGCGTAAATATACAGTGAACGTTTTTCCATACCCGATCGCGACCTTTTAATTAGGTGATTAATAGTGGAGGGCATAGATTTCATCTCCTAATATATGCCATGAATATCCTTCATTTGGACCTTGAGATTGATGGCACGCATTTGTTGATGGGCTTGGAGATAGTGAAGTGAATTCTCTTAAACACGACTTTTAAGGTATTAACATTAAGATATAGAGTGTGTTTCCATGTGGTTAATGAAAGGCATGGGGCGAGGTGGAGAACATACGCCACACTTAATCGCCACGCGTGTAATGCATGAACAACAAGGAAGAATGAAGTTCTTCATGACCTAAGGAGAAGCACCAAGCAACATTCATTGCAACAATAAAATGATAGAGGCAAGTTTGTAAACAGAGGAGTTAGCAAAAACCATCCATGCTAGGAGCAAAACAACAAAAACCCTTTATGATCCAACTAAAAATCAAACCACACTTGAACTACCTTTAACATGAATAGAGATAGTCCCACTTAGACAAAAGACTCCTCACATCTTTAATTAAACCATCACCCAAGGTTCATTGTAACAAAAGAATTTCAAGATGTTGTGACTAAACAATCCTCTTGAGAACTTTTTTTCTTAGGGGAGGCCCATTACCTTGCAAATCAATGACACCACAAGAATTAAGAAAACAAATCAAAGGATTGGATTCTTCTAACAATGCACAAAAGTAACCTTTTCTCCCCACCCATACCTCCAAAATGGCTTGATCCTTGGCTTGAGCAAGAGTAGACCTCCTACCTCTCAAACGACCTTTCTTCCCACAATAAAATTTTATCGAAAGAACCCTCTTAACCCCTTCCAACAAAGGAGAGGTTACAATATTCTTGGGCTTGAGAGAACAGGAATGACTTCTAAAGAGTATGTAACTCCTTCAATCAGAGAGTTAGCACATGAAACTGCCACGAGTGAACACTTACCCACAAATGAAGAAAAGTGGGTTGAGAGCCCATAACCTTCGAGAGAAGTTACTAGGGATGCTAAAGGAGGGGTTCACTAACTATAGGCTTGCTTTCATCCATTAAAACAACAATACATTGTCTTCACAACTCTATTAAAGTTAAGTTAGCATTATAGGTTCATCTCAACTCCAAATCTATTAAATACTAAAAAGAAAAAGCAACAAAAATAAGATAAAAAATTCACAATACTTAAAATATCAAAATTAAAACAAAATTATGCTAATATATTTTATTAAAGTTTGACATTTTATATTCTAATATATAAGATGTATTTTACATGTTTTAATATAAATAGGATGTGAAATGTAAAACATAGGGTAAAATATCAATATTAAGACAATACTATTCTAATTTATTTTATTAAAGTTTAATACATTTTATATTATGATAAATAAGATGCATTTTACATCTTTTAATATAAATCCCAATAAATGGGATTTGAAATGTGAAATATAAAATAAAACTAATGGGATTGGACATGTCATCACCTCTGAAAAGTCTATGCTATGCATGCATATGCCAGCTGCGTATCATCTACCAGTTCAAATTTGAAATTTGAAAATCCGCGCCCAGTTGGGAAGGAGGGCGTTTTATGTACTGGTTTGTTCTTACGGTGGTAATGCTCTGCAGCCTGGTAGGGGGATGTCAATGTGCAGCCTTCAACGATTTCTTCTATCCTAGTTGGGCTCTTGATCATGTTATGTCTCGAGGGGAGTTGCTTCAGCTCAAGCTCGATCACACTTCTGGTATTTTGTTTTCCCCTAATTTCTCTGCCTCTGCTTATGCTTATGCGGATGCTCATGAAATGAAGTCTCATTAATATTGTTGTGTTGTGATTGCAGGTGCAGGATTTGCTTCGAAAAGCACATACATGTTTGGAAAAGCAAATGTGCAGATCAAGCTTGTTCCTGGAGACTCTGTTGGCATGGTTACGACATTCTGATTTAGTTCATCATATATTTCTGATCTGGAATGAGAATATAATATTTCTGTTTGTTGTTTTAAAGAGTAATTGGCTAACAATTCTAATATAATTTGTCTTTGCTGGTCTGGACTTTGAAGTATCCCACTGGATGGAGTAATTGACGCACGGCTCCTGCCCCCTATAGCTTACAACGTGGTTCTTGCTGATTATACTTACTGTGGGCAAATCAAAGTGGGTCTCACCTTCAATCCCAAGGTCACATTCTCATGCCACTACTCTTGTGAATCTCTAATTTGTCTTTGGTTTTTTTGTTTTTCACAAGTTCTTCACAGGCAAGATGGCATATGATGGCCAAAGGTAATGGGGCTTTTTATCTCTTTGCTTGGAAACATGAATGTATAATGCATAATCAATGTTTTTTTCCATGGGATAGAAAACCAGGAAACAGCCCACTTTACCATTTAACTAAATTAGAAAACCAGCAAACAGCCCACTTTACCATTTAACTAAATCCCTTGACTATTGTCTTTGGTTTGAAGTATGGGCTTATTCACATCAAATAGACATGATGAATGCTTGCAGCTGTTAAATTTTTTATGGGTGTTTTGGTAACAGACGGAAGAAGATCAGACTGACCCTTGCAATGAAGAAGAGGAGGATGTGGGTGGCTGGAAGGAAGGATACTTATAACTAATCCCAATTCTTTGATGGAGAATCCCAATTCTTGGATGGAGACTTCATTTAGGATTTGTCAGGATTTGTTAGAGCATTAAAAAAAGTAGTGGATTAGTTATGTTTTTTGTAAAGATTTTCAATTAGCTCTCTTGATTTAGCATCTTGATCATTTGCACATTATTGTTAAATATTTTGATGCAAAGGCCTGGTATCATATGAGTGGTATGGTGAAGAAAACACCAGAAGTGTGATCGAGCTTGAGCTGAAGCAACTCCCCTCAAGACATAACATGATCAAGATCCCAACTGGGATAGAAGAAATCATTGAAGGCTACACATTGACATCCCCCTACCAGGCTGCAGAGCATTACCACCGTAAGAACAAACCAGTACATAAAACGCCCTCCTTCCCAACTGGGCGCGGATTTTCAAATTTCAAATTTGAACTGGTAGATGATACGCAGCTGGCATATGCATGCATAGCATAGACTTTTCAGAGGTGATGGCATGTCCATATGCATGGAATTTTCGGAGGTAATGGCATGCACATGCATGATAGGGATGGAGATGGTCATTGGTCCGATGGGCGGATTATTCTAATTTCGCACGGAGAGTTGAGGTCGGAAGGTGTACCATCAGAGCCCCTGACAATTGACAGACTAGTCTTAAAGACAAATCTGTCCAGTAAATAAGGATCGCCATTAACCTACAGCCTGGGGTTCTGACATCCCCATGGTGGGTACCCTACAACCTGGCATCTGACATCCTTCGCCATCGCTTCCCTGGGACGTGATGGGATCGCTCATTTAATTCAGTAGGTGGCCATGGGATTTCCATACTCCATGTAACCATTCTTCATTAATGCAGATTTCAATGGGAACCTTTGAACGAGGGAGGAACTTAGAAGTCTCGTCTGCGTGAAGCAATTAGGAGCATAGGGAAAGAACACACCAGGCACTGAACATTTGATTTTCTAGCGTTTTCAAGTATGTTGCTTCCCCATCTTTTCTGCTACGGAAATCCAGTGTCGAAATAACCGTGTACTGATTCCTACTCCCATTTAAATTCCTGAAATGCTGAAAAATGGAGTCCAGAGCTTTTTAATCCCACGATTTGCATTCTTGCTGACTTGTCCATGCAAATCAATAGAAATTAGATCAAAACTGTGAAATTTCAGAGTGATGATTTCTTATGTCGAAGTTCAAATGTTTTTCATCGTTGTTGCTATAATAAAACTGCTATGATTTCTCTGTATCAAAATCTGCTATAATAAACCTAGATCTGCAGTTCTGCAGCAAATTTAACCACCTTTGCTACTCTGCTCTCTTATGGCCCTACAAACTTGTTTTGCATATAGTGTCTCCAGCTATTGAAAATGAAGACAGCAATGTCCTCCCATCTCCCTCTGGCCTAAAATTTATATAAACCAAAATACATGTAAATAAAAGAAAATATAAGATATGACCACAGGATATGAGTCGATGCAGTAACCAAAACAAAACATCCATAGGATATCTCAACAATTTGGGATACAACAGAGCATTTACATATTCTCATGCTCATAAAACAAAAACTCCATTCATTCATTAGCTTAGAAATCGAGCCACAAAGGCAAGCTAGGCGTTACAGTAAATTAAAAATACTCTGTTCATCCAAACATAGGCACAGAAGTAGCCATCTCGAAACATTGAGGGTTGGTACAGTTCGTGAATTAAGTAAACAAAGTGCCAAGCAAGAAACACTATTACTATTTAAGAAGTCTCATAGTTTCACCCAATGGTCAAACTCTCATCATTTTTAAACCACCAGGAAGGAACAATAATAAGCAGTGTGTAGTCTCTGCAAATTGATGGGAATCTAAGATACAAGGTAAATAAAAAAAAGTCTCTGCAAATTGATGGGAATCTGAGATACAAGGTAAGTAATAAAAGAAGTAAGGTCGCTTGGTGCAGGGCAATCTCCCAAGATTCCCTCCCACAACGCACAAATGAACCAATAAATCCTCTTTGAAAATTGTCTTGGGTAACTAAGAAGCCTCCAGTTAAAAGACTTAATGCTGACAACAAACACGGGCAGAGTTGGACGCTCCTTCACCTACCAGTCACGTCGGCCTTCATAAATGCCAATAGCTCCAAAATCGGCATTGTGGTGGTTTTCCAATGTAAACGTAAGGAGCATGTTGCCTATATAAAATTATGGCTTCCTTAATCACCAAATATCTACGAGTCAAGGTTATCTACAACAATATGCATATAAGTTATAAGCCATTAAGAAATGGTAGCCCCAAGGGTTAGCTCAATTGGTAAGACGTGTGCACACTCTCTTGGTTTGGGGAGAGGTCACGGGTTCGAGCCTTGAGTCCTTTGGGGTTAGGCCTTCTGCGAGGATGGCCGATGGTTTACCACCTCTACCATCCACTAATGTGGAGAAGTATTGCTGAGTTTCCCGTGGATCTTTCCATCTAAAAAAAAAAGCCATTAGAAAATGGTAACACAATTTTATGTAATGAATCAATCACTATAGACAATTTCCATTATCTTACTCCTACGTGGAAAATAGATAAATGTTGACAAGTAACCAACAAATTGGTACATAATTAAATAATGTAATTATCAGTAATTTGACTATATGTTGACCTTTTGGAATTTGTTTTGGAGAGTGCATTTTATGTGTTCATTGCATTAATTTATTCTACCAAAAACGAAGCCCAATCTAATCTCAAGTCAAGGTTGAGTGAAAACAGCAGGGCTTCTATATATTTTTTAATTAATTAGAAATAAAACACATGAATATCTATAGTTTTAGATGAAGTAACCTATCATTCATTTAGTGAACAATTTGA
>LPNX010777218.1:2435-79373 GCA_001517045.1 Pseudotsuga menziesii
GCTTACCCACAATAGGAAAATCCCCCATAGGTGTAAAAAGCTGATCCCAAATCTGTCATGAGGCTCATGAATTGGCAAGGGCGCATGGGAAAGCTAATGAGTGGTGAAATGGCAGCTCATACATGCTTTTTCATGGAGGAAAGAGTGGAGGATGAAAGGGGAATAAAACAGGTTAACCTCACCTAGTCTTTCTTTCCTTGTGTGCTTTAAAAACTGAAAAAGCAGTTAGCAAAGCAGAAAAAGCAGAAGGGTGCCTAGGAGGCTAGGAATAAAGCAGATTTGATTCCTAAGGCTTTCCCAAGCGCTACATGAGTTAGAGATAGCAAGTTTGACCTCTATGGATAGGAAATTAGCAACTTGAACATGGTGGGACTCATGAACTAGGCAAATAAGACAAAAATAAATGAATTAATGTCTAAGTGGGTAATACTATGGGTTTGATTATTCTAACAGTTTCAACTTCCTTCGAACAAGAGCATAACGGTGTATGGTGACTGAATGAAGGTAGCATAGACTCGATATACAAACTGGGACATCTCTGTGACACAGGAGGCATCAACAGAGGCTCCATAGGGACTGGAAGCTTAACCAGTCGGTGGAGATAAAATCAGATCAACGAGTACAGCTCCTAAATTCAAACTATAACCCAACCAATGGATGTGATATACAATGCTCTGTTTGAAGGTGACATGACTCGACAGCTACCAAATATAACATCTTTCCTTGTCCAGCTTTTTGGTTTTTTCATTTTTTTGGACTTTTTCAGTTATTTGAAAAGCTTGAAAAAGAATAAACTATATTTATAGTTACAAACTAGGAGGAGACGGGTGTCATAAGGGAAAACAAACTAGTTCCAAGCAGTGGAACATACCTATGCTCAATGCAAGGATACATGTCTAGGATATCGACACTCAGGGGAAAATCCCCTCCCGGTAAAAAGGGAATCAAGATGCGAAGGATATAAAAAATGGCTCTGCATGGCTAGACATGAGACAAGCTCGGGCTATATGGCTGAAACGCAATGTCAAGGGAGCCGACATAAAGCTCAATAAGGCAGGCAAAGCTCATGATAATGCATTCACAACTTGACATGAGGGAGTCCTGAGGGAAATAGGCCAGCATAATATCAAGAGGAGTATGAGGCTCTTGCAAAATGTTATGGCAGTACTATACAACGAACTCCCACACCCTAAAGGAGAAACCACCGGCATGTGCACCAAATGAAAATAAGGCACTAACTAGGGTACCCATGTAAGGTGAAGCTCTACCACTCGTATCATGCCACTTCTAAAGCAGCAAGAAGGTTCCGTGAAATTAGAGTAGGTTCGTACCTAAGGTCATGGTGGTATGGTCACAAGGTCATGCAAAATGCAAACGGTGGTGAAACCTAACCTATATGCCAGTTTAGTCATGATACCTGAGATCGGCATGAACAGGTCAATCCAATGGCTGAAACGACACTGAAAAAGGTCTTCTACAACACCAATTATGTCGAAAACGGTCCAAAATGGTTAGAAAATGTCAAAACTATAGGATAGGGGGTAAAAATTTTCAAATATTTGAAAAATTTTCTATAAATAGTAAAAAATAGAAATCATTTGAAACTTTTACCCATTTGAGCTCTAACTTTCAACTGCAAATTCCACGAGATCTAGCCGGCGGAATTCACAATCGTTTCTTCCAGGTATTTACTCATGCTCTCCTCTTGCATTTTGATATAACTTTTATAGATTTTCATGGTTAAATGAAGTTTTTAAGCCATCCCAAAGTGAACGATGTGGCCCATGTGGATATTGAGGTTTTTTCCACATATAGGGCTGGCTATACACAGAAAATGGCCTAAAATCCACGTACATACGCGGCAGTTTTCAAAACAGTCGCGTATGAGGCCGTGCATAAGGTTTTCAATTAAACTAATGGATAATTTTGCAATTTATTTTGCAGGATGGTGCTAGAATGGAGAGAGTGTGAGCATGGTGAAGTAGAAGAAGCAGTAAGGGTCGACTTAATCGCTCAATAAGCTCTTTGTGCATGTGGACTCTACAAGTTTTGGTGTCTTGGTGGTTTGAGGGCCAAACCAAGACTGCTATAGATGCTGGTAGACTAATGGGATCCAGACTCAGAGTCCCTCTGTATTGATGTGATGTCCCTCACTATAGAGGTGGAGGACATATACTTTATCACTAGTCTTTCTAGACAAGGGGAGGTGGTGAACTTTCATTCCCGAGGTGGGCCAAGGGGTGGCCTGATTATCGATGAGTACATAGTCGTGTACTGTTTTCCAGACACTGAGAAGGTGGGGAGTCAATTCCCTACCAATACTATACAGGTGCTGGGCCTAAAGGCCATATTACCAATGCTAGGCAAGATAGCAGGCTTAGCATCACTCCACCAGGCCTCGCGGCCTCTGATGTTCTATGCAGTGGAGTGCATGAGACCCACAGTCTATGATTGGAGTACGACACTACTGAGCAACATGAAACACTAGCTCAGTGAGTGTAAGGAAAGAAGGGTACAGAACTTCAGGTTCAGCAATATCTTGAGCACGTTTTTCTTTGAGTGTGTTCCAGGATTGAGCCCTACAATGGATGTTCCTCTCCACGGGGTTCGAGATCTAGCCCAACGGCATTGGGAAAATGCGATGCGTAGACTGGGGGGTGGTAGGGTGGCCAACCCATATCTAGCTAAGTTCTTTCCATGGTGACGATGACAGATAGTTTCCATTGATGACTACCCCTATGCAAGGATAGATTTCTGGGGGGATCCGGACATGCCATTTCCACCAGGATCGGCATATCGCGATATAGGTAACAAATCTCGACCCTCACTCTTTTTAAATTTTTTGAGTTATTTAATTTTTTTGTATTTTCTTGATTTTATGGAAGCAAAATTTTTTTTTTTGTGCGACAACACATAGTGACATCTACCATTTGTGTGCAAATGTGGGACCACGGCGACCAGAGGGCTTCCCTCATCATAGAAGGAGGGGAAGAGGAGATGACATCATGGGTGTGGATGCGGAGTGAACGCTCCAGAGCATTCATACCAACTTTGTGAGACTGACTCATAGAGTTCCCATGGCACAAGTCAAGGACTTGCCTGAGGCCATGCAGTGGCAGGTGGTGGGTGTACCACATGCATGGGTGCGTTTATTTCGACGGCTAGCTAGAGCCGTAGTGACGTTCCATGATCACAACCCTCCTCCTCCTCCACAGGATTAGACACCTCGGAGTGTATACATTTTGTACTACTGTGTATTATATGATGGTGGCTTAAAAAAGCCCCAATTTTGTATCATGACACTATGTATTATCACATTTTTTATGTATATAATTTTTTTTATGGTGATCGGTTTATTTATTTACATGTGTAAAAATTGTGTTTGCAATTAATTTATTATGAATGAAACAAATGCCAATCTAACACATAGTTAACATATGAGTCAGCAACTTGATTATTATTTCTTAGAATGTGTATATATGTTATACTGTCAAATTGTCATTCTAACAATCTCACACGTAAGAATCTTCTCAATAACGTCGGATCTCTAACATCGTACAAACCATTGAGCTATGACACTACTAACTCTGAATCAAGACGTACCTCAAGAGATAGAACGCCATGCAAAATGGCATCCCATAGAAGCTCAATAACGGCGCTATATTCAGCAACATTGTTGGAAGATGGCCATAGACATACACCTCCTGAAGATAGTACCTGACCCATAGGAGTATAAATCACCCAAGCAGCTGAGGCTGAGTACTAAGTGTGACGGCTTGCACCATCCGTGTATCCTATGTAGGTGGAAGATTCCATTGACATCTGCCAAAAGAAAAGAAAACTAATCACAAACCCGATCACAATAAGGAAAAGACCTAACTATGCAAAGCTGTACAATAATATACAACAAGCAGCCTTGGCTAAAGATCATGCATAGTATTTTTTAAGATAGAGCCCATTTTTAGGCTCTGCCAAAGCTGTTCCTTCGTGATCGACTAACTCATAGGCACCCTTCTCTAATACTCGCTTGACCATGTAAGGACCACACCACATAGGATTAAATTTCCCTACCCCCAAGGGCTCTTTCAGTTGATCCCACAAAAGAACCAAGTCTCCTTCACTAAACAGTCTTGGACGGACAAATCTATCGTACTGGACCTTAACGCGATGCTTATTAACCTCTAGAGCCACCAAGGCATCTCGACGCTGCTCATCAAGTTGATTAAGGTGAACCAAACGTTCCTCCAAAGGTGAAGTGTCTGGTAAGAGTTCCATAGCTAGCTTCAACGAAGGAATTTCGCATTCAACTGACAATATCGACTCCACTCCATGCACAAGATGATATGGAGAAAAACTAGTGGCAGTCTTGACCACGGTTCGATATGCCCACAAAGCAGGATATAACATAATGTGCCAATTCGTCTTGCTTTGTGCGATGGTTCGTTGGAGAATGGATTTGAGTGATTTATTTACTGCCTCTACCTATCCATTCACTTGGGGGTAGTAAGAAGAGGAGTGCTCTTGCTTATACCCTAACTTGGATGCCATCTCTTCCACCATATGGTTCTGAAAGTGTGAGCCATGGTCAGTGACAAGCTCTTTCAGAATCCCAAACTGAGTAATGATTTGGTTGAATACAAAGTGAGCGGCTCTCTCACCGTCGGATTTTACTGTAGGCATAGCCTCAGCCCATTTTGTGAAATAATCAACAGCCACTATAATGTGATGGTGCCCCCTAGCCGAAGCTGGGTTGCAATCCATAAAATTGAGCCCCCACATAGTGAAGGGAATGGCGGTGATAATGGGATGTAATGGGGTAGGTTTCGAGCGCATATTACATGCAAACACCTGGCAAGGGTGGCACCTCTTGACCGCATCAATACAATCTTTAAAGATCAACTGCCAAAAATAACCCGCTCTCAAAATATTTTGAGCTGTAGAAAGCCCAGATAAATGACCACCACACGCCCCTCCGTGGCAATCATTCAGCACAACCTCAGCCTCGTCATGAGTTAAACAACGTTGTAAAATGGAATCTACCCCACAGCGGTACAAAGTATTGTCCACTATAAGGTAGTTCTTAGAGACGTGACGTAATCGTCGTCATTCATCTTGCTAGAGGTGAGTAGGGGTCCTCTGTGTTTGCAGATATACTATGATATTCCCATACCATGGGTCTAACGTTGATATTAAGAAGATGTGTTCATCAACAAACGTATCTTCACATACCAACTCCTCGGTCTCACTTGGAAAATCCGATATGAGCTCTGCAAAGACTAAAGACTTCTTCAATTTTTCTGAAACAAACTCGAGATCAAATTCTTGTAGAATGATAATCCATTTATTATAATTTCCCCCAATCATCCTTCATGTGAGGATGAATTGAAACGGATTGACATGGGACACAACCAAGGTCTGGCAAAGGAGAATATAATGTCTCAAATGATGAACCGCATGTACAGTAGCTACAGCAAGCTTCTCGACATGAGAATAATGAATCTCTGTGTCAATAAGGTTTCGGCTCAGATAATATATGACATGCTCTTGGAGCTCCTCATCCTCTTGAACCAATACCATACCAATCGTCTCTAAGGATGCGGCCACATATAATAAGAAATCATGGCTATAATCTGGAGGACTAATCACAGGGGCTGATGCTAGGGCTCGCTTGAGTGCATCGAAGGACTCCTGGGATTGCTCATCCCAATAAAAGGGGGTGTCCTTATTCAAGAGATGCATAAAGCCTCTATTCAAATTGGCAAAGTTGACAACAAATCTTCGTAAGAAGTTTTCCATGCCTTGCAAACACTGAAGATGACGAATATTCTTCGGGGGAGACAACTGAAGTATTGCCTCAACCTTCAAAGAGTCGACTCTTATACCCTCTTTCGAAACGATGAATCCTAACAAACAACCTGACTTCACGCAAAAGATGCACTTATAAGGATTCAATCTAACTGAATAGTGACGGCATCTTTCGAATACCAATCTTAAGTGATAGGGATGAGGCATTCTCATACAAGAATGAGCAGCGAGATCATCCAAAAATACTTCAATAATAGACTTGAGATCATGGAAGATCAAGGTCATTTCCCGCTGAAATGTAGCTCCGGTGTTTTTAAGGCCAAAAGGCATTTTCCAATATGCAAACATTCCCCAAGGAAAAATAAATGCAGTCTTGTGTTGGTCCTCAGGTTTAATATGTATCTGATTATACCTGAAAAAGCTGTCCATAAAGGAGAACACTTCGCTCCTTGCACACTCATCCAAAATATGATCTATAAATGGTGTGGGGAAGTTATCCTTAGGACAGGCATGATTCAAATCATGGAAATCAGTGCATATGCAGATCGCTCCGTGCTTCTTATCCACTGGAATGGGGTTTGAAACCCAATCCATCAAGGGAACGGGATAGATGAAACCAGCTTTCAACAGCTTCTCTATCTCTGCCTTAATGGCAGGTGCTTTCCTAGGATTCACGGCATGTAAACATTGTCAAACAGGCTTAGCATTGGGGTAAGTCTTAATTTCATGTTCGACAATTCAAGGGTCAATACTTGGCATCTCATCATAAGACCAAGCAAAAATATCACAGAATTCCTTGAATAGCTCGGTATATTCCAGAATCTTAGCATGGGAACCATCCGCCCCAATATAGACATTCTCTATTGTGCCAGGATTGCGAGAAATGTTGATAGGAATTGTTGATGATATGTTCTCCATGTTTCCATCAACCATTAGACCAGGAGAGCTTAATGGAACCATAGGACTACCAAATTTTTGACTAAGAGTCTCCCTATAATCCTCATGCTGCAAATGGTCAAGCTCTGGAAGAAAGTATGATCTATGATGAAGTTCCTCCCATGGTGGCTCAACTCCCAACATAGCCCCAATGATCACTTCATCAGAAGGGAAAACTGTATCAAGGTAGTCATGGGCATGAGAATACTATACTTCCCATGCCGACAGCACATAGGGGTCTTCCTCCTCCATCCACGAAGAGGAAGAACGAGGCTCTGCAACACTCTTGAGATTAGCTTGATAAGCTATCATGGCTACAGGCAATGGCATGCTCATCTCGATAGGCTCACTCAAAGTACTCGATGAAGGAAGAATCCAAGGGTCTTCCATATGACTCGTGCGAAAAGGCACCGATATCGTAGAAGTCGAAGCCTCATCAAAACTAGATCATATCATGAGGATCGGTGCAGGACAGCTAAAGCTTCCCATGAGGGATGGATACATGCCTACACCCACACTCCCAGTTGTCGGCTAAGAATGTTTAACGATCGAGATTGAAGCTCCTGAAGATGCGGTAATAGATGGACTCTTGAATGTCATTTGATCAATCATTACAATCTTCCTGTTATGTGGAAATCATACAATACAAAAAAGGGAAGATGCAACGACTTGCATACTATACATCCAGTTCCTACCCGGCAAGAGATTATAGTCAAGGGGAAAATCAACCACCTCAACCTCTATCGCAATGGTCTTTCCCCCCAAACGGACTTTAAGGGAAGGAAGGATGCCATGTGGCCTAAAAGATCTCCCATCGAAAGCAGTTAACATAGTCGCTGATTTAGACAGCTTAGGAGAACCGAGACCCTTCCAACAGGCAAAAGACATCACAGAAGTAGCAGCACCCTCGTCACCCATAGTACGTTCGATGGTCATACCAAGACATTCTACGTGCACCAAAAGAGACACATAGTAGGGCAAGAGAAGCTAATGTCCTGCAGTTTCAAATTTGATCATAGAGGAAGAATCGTCATCATTCACACCAAGGGTAGAAAGCAACGCCTTCCTTTGTGAAGGACAACTATGAATCACTTCCAATACAGACATCACACAAGGAGTATGGCCCAAATCCTCGACAACTGAATAATTATGGGTGGGTCGAGCATTTGGATTATGCCCTGAACGCTTAAGGAATCCCTTAGGAATGCGAGGTGTAGCCTCAGGTTTATCCGCAGGTTTCTCAATGCGCAAAGGAGTTCCTGGTGGATCAGGTTCTTTGCCTGGGCTGGGTTGTGATGAAATATAGTCTTTCGCACGAGTCACAACCTTTGCAGCACAAACCATGTTAATGCACCCACGAACACTACCCTCTGGTGTATCATCATCACTAGACTGGTCATGGGACTTCGAGTTCATATTCTGGTTATGTGGTAAAGGGTCTGCTAGCACAGCTGGGCCTTGTGCTAAGAATCTCGAAGCTTCTTCAATCTGGGGGCACAATTAAGTGAGGTGATATTCCTTACAAAGCTTGCAAGGGAATTTAACCTTACATTTCACTTGCTTGTCCCCCCCATCATTTCTATCGTTCTTGTCATTATTGTTAGTAGTCTCAATCTTATTCCCACCCTTTTGATTATTGTTTTTACCCTTTTTTCTATTCCATCCGGGTTGCCGTTTACCCTTCTGGTCCGACGATTGCACAGAAAGTACATTTGTCATTTGGGCGGGTTGAGACAAAGCCGTAGCTTTTCCTGATGCAGATTGGTTGATTGACAATTTACTAGCTTGATTTGCAACCGAATCTGTAGGTTTCGCAATTGCACAACCCACAATGCCATCGGCATGTGGTCCAGGTTTGAATTTGGGATCGAAACTGGAACGAGGAGCGTTGGGAATAATCTCATACAACAAACCAAATTAAGCATAGATCAAGTCCAGTTCCTGTGCCCTAAAGATCGCTTGTCCTCATTCTGCACTCCAGATGTCGAAACATCCTTCACTATATACGGCAATAATGACTTGAGGAACCACTCGAGAAGGAATTCCGGCGGTATAAAATCTTTAATTAATCTCTTCCATCTATGCCACTCTTGAATATGCTCAGAAATATGGGTGGATTTATCTTGCCGAAATGTCGACAAGAGTTCAGTACCGATGTCATAGCGCACTGGTAGCTGGAAGTGATTAAGAAAATTCATCGCAAGGTCGTCAAACAAAGTAAAAGCGCCCCTAGGTAAATCTATATACCATTTCGCAGCAGGCCCTGTAAGGGTGCATTGAAATAGTCGCAAACGGACTGAGTCATGATGTAATGAATTCAAAGAGAACCATAGGTGAAATGTAGTAATGTGTTCGCTTGGATCCTCTCCCGGTTTGCCTTCAAACTTAGGTATGTCCAAAGGAAGCTTGGTAGGGACAGCCAGCCAAGCCGGGTTGTGAGCCATAGGATCGTTCGTAAGTCTCAATAAGTCAGGAAGATTAAGCGTCACAAGGAAAGGGAGACTAGGATGATGAGGTCGATGGATCGCTCCCTGGTTCATATAGGGTTGATGACCACCATGGCCTTGGCCATAATGTCCTCCTCCTGTCTGACCCATATAGGGTGGCGTGGAAGTACCATAGTATGGTGGACCTTGGCTAGTAGGAGATACAAAGCCGTAATTAAAGGAGTAAGCATGTTGTTGATCCCCGCCTCCATAAGGTGAAGAAACCTGTCCATAGTGCGTCCCATAACAAGGTCCATAGGTCATCGCATGTGATGCCCCATGAGACACTCCGTAGGTAGGAATATACGCTCTGGAAGTAGGGATATATGTCCCAGAAGTAGCAAGATGACCTCTAAAAGCATGAACATAACCTCCCGTCATAGCGGGCGGCATGTGCACTTGAGACACAACTGGTCTATTAACCACAGTACGAACCTGACTCGTAGCCATATATTGGCTCGAAGGACCACGTGAATAAGGTGGAGGATGTACATTTGAAGAACTAGGGGTCGAGGATGAAGGAATCTGAGTAATAAGATATGTATTACCGCCTATCATCACTCGTCTCGGATCTGGTATCCTAATCGGATCGCTAACCCTAGACCTAGGAGGGAGATATGATGTAGCTTCCACCACTGGGATGGAAGGTGCAATGTGACTAGTGCTCCCAAACCTCTCCGCATGGTAAGGAATGAGAGTTCCCCCAGGCATATTGTTAGGCTCAAAATCGGATTCGACATGAAATGTCAAATCATGTACAGGGAAACCAAACGTAGCATAACTACCATAGCTAGTAGTGGCAGGTTCAAAATGAGTCTCGGCGTCCTCCGGCATGCCATACCAGTAATGCGTTAATGGGGAATCCGGCCTAGAGTGAGTAGGTCTATCATGCATGGCTCCTATCTCAGAAATCACAGGACCTAACTCAGCTAAGTCGGGTGAAGGATCATAAGTAGGTGTAAATTCCCCATCGTCTACACGAATGGGAGGAGGTGGTTCAGGAATACCTTCTGAAGAATCCCCCATGGTGTGTGAATCAATGTGTGACATAGTCCACCTAGAATGTCTAGGTCTCTGTCCCAAAGGAGGAGGAGAAGTAGAAGGCAGAATTCCTACTAAATGATGAGAATGGCGTGGAACCACACTTGAATCCACAATGACTCAAAAAATAGCAAAGACTCTCTATTTACATAAACCCTAGGCCAACTAGCGTGCACAGAGCAATCACTAATAAAATCTAAAGCCAAATGCAAGCAAACAAGGGCTGGATAAGTGAGCTCCCGAATGAAGTAGGTATGTCTCACCTAGGAGAGGCTTGAGACTCCCATACACAACAAGCGAAGGTACGTAACCAATTATTGTGGCCCTCAACTTCAACATGTAAAGAGACTATGATGTCCAACCCCAACCTGGCCGGGACACCTGCAAAATAACCTCTACAAGTACCCCCTCGATATCCTAGGTAAGGCCACTAGGTCACCTCAATATACTCAATGCTTAGGCGGACAATCGTAGGCGGGATTGACTGTATGGGCAGGGTAGCAAAGCTCGAAACTCTTGAAAGAGCCCCCAGATATGAATACAATCCTGGAAATATCTCCGGTGCTACTCAGTTATGACTAGGGGTCATCCCAATCAATAACCGCTCACACTGCCTCGTGCTTAACTCCCTTTTGAGAGGAGGATCGTGACAACACTGGTTATACCAAGGATTTCACATACTCACCTGGACAGACACCTAGATGTTTTTGTTTAGTGATCTTGGAGAATTGACTTACAATGAACTATTCCAAGATCCTAAAACCTAAGCTTGTTGGTGCATCCTAAAAAAGAAAAGAGTGTAATTCATTTTATTTAGCGTTGATTTTAGTTGGCTTTATTACTCAAAAATAGGATATGGTCGTGCAACTAGTGGTGTTATGACGCAACAAGAAGTAAAATGCACACCTAACAATCAATGCAAATGCATTGTGTCCATGAAAATAGGGTATGCTACTATGTGAAATGCACAATTCTTCTTCAAATGATGAATGCAAATTTCCTATATGAAGTCCTAACTAGTACTCCAAAGCAAATCTATCTAATGCAAGTACAATGCAAAGTGCAAAATGCAATGCATGATGATAAGCAAATGTTTTTGGATTTTTTGAAAATAAAAGAGATACCAAAAGCAAAAGAATGATTCTATGACCCCTAGACTCTGAAAGCACATGCAAACAGCACTCCAGCAAAGCACTAAGGTAAAAGAACTCTAATTCACTAATCTCAAACAAAAAATTGAAAATGCCATGACAAGAACTTTCCTAAAAAAAAGTTTAGGCTAAAAAAAAACGTTTCTGGTCAGGAACAGAGGTCAAAACAGACTCAGGCAGTGCCAAAGGAGACTCAGCAACTAACAGAATTCACCCAGCAACCAATTATCTTCCACAAAAAGCCAAAACCAAAGGTATACGTGACTGTTCACAGTAAACCCGCGTGTATACGCGACTGTAAATCAAAAACCCATGTACAGGAAGAAAAGGTGCATACAATCAAGGCAAACAGCCAGGCTGAGACAAAATTCACACCAATCAGACTCTACCAGGCATACATGCCTCCAGACCCGACACAAAAACAATAGAAAAAGAGCAATTCAAATTCATTGAATGCCAAGAAAACAACCCCCAAAGGACAACCACTAGGAACTCCCCAGCGGAGTCGCCAATTATGTTACGGAGAGAAATTCCTATGGCTTGAGGTACCACAATAGACAGCTTGACTCCAGAAATCAATCTCTCCCAATATGCAATAGAAATAAAATGTCTAACACTAAAGGATCAGACCTCGTACCTTATTCCAGACGATTGAAGTAGATCCACATTGAGCTTTCCAATCTTCATCTTGAATTGTTATATTACTTCCTCAACAAGAAGTAAACAATACAAGCATTCTATATATCATGGTGTTAGATCTATTCTAGCATATATAATCAATAATGTAAAAGCATTTTACATAATCCCATGGATAAAAGTTTCATTCAAATACACATCATTGGACAAGAAAAGATATTTCTATTAATATAAATCAGAGATTACAAGATACAACCTCTGACGGCACGTCTGCGAACCAGAGAAACTGAATCCCCCATTTGGGCCTCCACCACTTCAATCTTCCATCTCTCGATAGCAAGCTCACAAGCAAAAGGAAAGCTTGGGAAGAACACAAAAGTGCTCCAAGGGACAAAGGGATGCAAACTCAAGCATAAGTATCGGCAACAATGGACTATAGTTTTGTTGCTCTCAATTCTCTCTTATGCCTTCAATGTACCAAGGGGTTCCTTATATAGATTTTCAAAAGCGGTAATGAAAGGTCGAATCCAAGCGATCTCAAGGCATAGGGAAGGCCAGGAGTCAGATGAGTCAGATCCATGTCAAGGAAAACTCCAAAAGGATTTGGATTATTTACACATCCCGATGTACGCGGTTTTAGTGGTCAAACCCGTGTATGTACATGCTTATAAGGTTAAAAGTCATGTATAGCATTTTTCATGTGTTTTTAGGGATGATCAAGGAAACATCAAAGGAAAAAAAGTGGTCCATAGGGTCTAAGGAGTCTGCAGCGGGACAGGGGAAGGCCATACAAAGTGTGATTCACCTAGAGTGGTGAAATCTTCTATAAAAATGGCCGACATGCAAAGTCAAGATAATTGAGGAATGGCCGACTCAGGTTTCAACTTCCTTCGAACAAGAGCATAACGGCGTATGGTGACTGAATGAAGGCAGCATAGACTTGATATACAAACTGGGAGATCTCTGTGACACAGGAGGTGTCAACAGAGGCTCCATAGGGACTGGAAGCTTAACCAATCAGTGGAGATAAACTCAGATAAATGAGTACAACTCCTAAATTCAAACTATAACCCAACCAATGGATGTGATATACAGTGCTCTGTTCGAAGGCGACACGACTCGACAGCTGCCAAACATAACATCTTTCCTTGTCCGGATTTTTGGTTTTTTGTTTTTTTTGGACTTTTTCAGTTATTTGAAAAGCTTGAAAAAAAGAATAAACTAGCTTTATAGTTACAAACTAGGAGGAGAAGAGTGTCATAAGGGCAAACAAACTAGTTCCAAGTAGTGGAACATACCTATGCTCAATGCAAGGATACATGTGTAGGATATCAACACTTGGGGGAAAATCCCCTCTCGGTAAAAAGGGAATCAAGCTGTGAAGGATATAAAAAAAATGGCTCTGCATGTCTAGACATGAGACAAGCTTGAGCTATATGGTTGAAACGCAATGTCAGGGGAGCCGGAATAAAGCTCAATAAGGTAGGCAAAGCTCATGATAATGCATTCACAACTTGACATGAGCAAGTCATGAGGGAAATAGGCTAGCATAAGATCAAGAGGAGTATGAGGCTCTTACGAAATCTCATGGTAGTATTATACAACAGACTCCCACACCCTAAAGGAGAAACCATTAGCATGGGCACCAAATGCAAATAAGGCACTAACTAGGGTACCCATGTAAGGTGAAGATCTACCAATCGTATCATGCCACTTCTAAAGAAACAAGAAGGTTCCATGACATAATAGAGTGGTTTCGTACCTAAGGTCATGGTGATATGGTCATAAGGTCATGCAAAATGAAAACGGTGGTGAAACCTATCCTATATGCCAGTTTAGACATGATACCTGAGATAGGCATGAATAGGTCAAAACCTCGGAGAGAGTGTACAAAAACTGGACCCTACATGACAACCATATTAGTCCAAAAGAACCCAAAATAGTCAATAAAGAATCCAAACTATACAATATAGGGAGGAATGATCATGACAATAGCACCCAAAGGAAACAATGCAGTGAATGATGGGACATAAAAAGGAAAGTAAGGTGTAGACCCAACATTCACGCATCCACTACCACCCCCATGAGGGTGACCACCGGTGTAAAGACCGAGTGAAGGGGAAAAAAAATCCTCCATAAATGGAGTAGAGAATGGAATATGACCATTCCCAAATCTATGAGCATGGTAAGGGGCTGTGATGCCCCCAAGTCTGACACCAAGGCCCGTACTAGGACCAAGACAGGTGATAGGATACTAGGCATGCCAAAAATAAAAGGACCCAAACTCAAGTAACCACGATCCCAAAGGCCAACTAGTGCACAAAGAGCACACACCTAAGAAAATCTACAACCAAATACAAGCAAACCAAGGGGAGGATATGTGAGCTCCTGAATGCAGCAGGTATGTCTCGCCTAGGAGAGGCTCGAAAATCCCATACACTACAAGTGGAGGTACGTAACCAATTATTGTGGCCCTCAGCTTCAACGCGTAAAGCAACTATGCTGTCCAACCCCAACCTGGCTGGGACACCTGCAGAATAACCCCTGCAAAGTACCCCCGTGATATCCTAGGTAAGGCCAATAAGGTCACCTCAATATAATCAATGCTCAGGCGGACAGTCGCGGGTGGGATTGACCGTATGGGCAGGGTAGCAAAGCCCAAAACTCTCGAAAGAGCCCCCAGATACGAATACAATCCTGGAAATATCTCTGGTGCTACTTAGTTATGACTAGGGGTCATCCCAATCAATAACCGCTCACACTGCCTCGTTCTTAACTCCCTTTTGAGAGGAGTATCTTGAGAAACACTGGTTATACCAAGGATTTCACACACTCACGTGGACAGACACATACATGTTGTTGTTTAGTGATCTTGGAGAATTTACTCACAATGAACTATTCCAAGACCCTAAAACCTAATCTTGTTGGTGCACCCTAGAAAAGAAAAGAGGGTAATTCATTTTAATTAAGCGTTGATTTTAATTGGATGTAATTACTCAAAGGGAAATGGCCGTGCAACTAGTGATATGAAGACTCAGCAATGAAATAAAAGTGCACACCATAACAAACAATGCTAAGTGCAATCTTTGTCAAATGAAAAATAGGGTATGCCACTACATGAGATGCATAAATATATATTCCTTTGTGAATGCCAATGCAATCCTTCCTATATGAAATCCTAAATACAACTCTCATCCAAGCAATCCAATACAAGTACCTCCTCAATTCAATATCTAAGATGCAACTAAAAGTGCAACTACTTTGTATTTTTCAATATAAAAGAATGAAAAATGCAATAAAAGTCATCTAAAACTCTCAGTCTCTACAGCAAGTATAAAATATAATTCCAACAAGACACCAAGACAAAAAAGAGTAATGCACTAATGGAAAAACAAAAAAGATAAATTACTAAAACTACTTTCAAAGAAAAATCAATGAAAAAGCGGTCTCTGGTCACAAAAGAAGCATCCAACAGACAACATCAGACCCAAGGAAGACCCAACCACAATAACAACCCACCCAGCAACTTCCCACAACATCAAACTCACCAAAAGGGAGGATGTACGCGGCTGTTTAAATAACAGCTACGTATGTACGTGACTTTTGGCCAAAAATCCGCGTATGTACGTGATTTTTAGCGAAAAGCCCACGTATACAGAGCAGGCAGTGGTAAAAAGCAGGCCAATTCCATACCAATAAAGGGGAGTGTCAATGGAGATACATACTATAAAATGCGACACAGAAACAAGGAGAAACAAAGAGCAAGTCAATAATATCAAGCCCATTGTGCCCGCAAACCCCCAAATAAAAACAAGGAACATCCCCAGTGGAGTCGCCAATTCTGTTACGGAGAGAAATTCCTATGGTTTGGGGTACCACAATAGACAGCTTGACTCCAGAAATCAATCTTTCCCAATATTCAATAGAAATAAAATGTCTAACACTAAAGGATCAGACCTCGTACCTTATTCTGGACGGTTGAAGTAGATCCCTGTTGAGCTTTCCAATCTTCATCTTGAATTGATCTGTTACTTCCTCAACTACAAGTAAACAATACAAGCATTCTATATATCATGGTGTTAGATCTATTCTAGCATATATAATCAATAATGTAAAAGCATTTGACATAATCCAATGGAGAACATATTCATTCAAACACACATTATTGGACATGAAAAGATATTTCTATTAATATAAATCAGAGATTACAAGATACAACCTCTGACGGCACGTCTGCGAACCGGAGAAATTGAATCCCCCACTTGGGCCTCCACCACTTCAATCCTCCATCTCTTGATAGCAAGCTCACAAGCAAAAGGAAAGCTTGGGAAGAACACAAAAGTGCTCCAAGGGACAAAGGGATGCAGACTCAAGCATAAGTTCCGACAACAATGGACTATAGTTTCTTTGCTCTCAACTCTCTCTTATGCCTTCAATGTACCAAGGGGTTCCTTATATAGATTTTCAAATGGGTAATGAAAGGTCGAATCCGAGCGATCTCAAGGAATAGGGAAGGCCAGGAGTCAAATGATTCGGATCCATGTCAAGGAAAACTCCAAAAGGATTTGGATTATGCACACATTTCGATGTACGCGATTTTAGTGGTTAAACCCGCGTATGTACGCGCTTATATGTTTAAAAGTTGCGTACAGAATTTTTCATGTGTTTTTAGGGATGATCAAGGAAACATAAAAGGACAAAAAGTGGTCCATAGGGTCTAAGGATTCTGCAACGGGACAGGGGAAGGCCATACAAAGTGTGATTCACCTAGAGTGGTGAAATCTGCTATAACAGCATAGAGTACGAAAGACATAAGGAGTATGATACTTCGTGTCAGAGGGAGTGATTGCAGAAGATATTGAGGTTCAACATGGTATGATAGAATGGACATCTTACTGATGACTCTGGGCTTTACTGAGAGTAAAGCGAATTCCAACCTTTTCTTCAAGGTTGAAGGTGGAAGACTAGTGATGCTCCTGTTATATGTCGATGACTTGTTTCTGACAGAAAAGAGGAACTCGTTAAATTTGCAAGAAGAAGACTTTCTTCCGAGTTCAAAATGAAGGACTTGGATATGATGCACTACTTTCTAAGCATGGAGGTGTGGCAGAATGCAGATGGAATCTCCCTGGGACAAGGGAAGTATGTAGTGGAGATCCTGAAGAGGTTCAGGATGATGGACTACAAGGCCATGACCACACCTATGGCATCGAACTTGAAGCTATTGAGTGTTTCTTCATTAGAGACGGTTGATTCCAGGATGTATCTTCAGATCATTTGTTCATTGAAGTACCTAACGAATATAAGACCAGATATTTTCTTTACTGTGAACACATTGAGACATGTTCACCTAATGGTTGCAAAGCATGTAGTGAGGTACCTGAAGGGTACAGTTGAGTATGGGCTCAAGTATGAGGAAACTCAGAACATTAACCTGAAGGGTTATGTGGATTCGGATTGGTTTGGAAGTGCCATTGATAGGAAGAGCACTTCTTGGTGTAGAAAAAAGCAAACCTACGTGGCACTTAGTACAGCCAAGGAAAAAGATGTTGCCACTTTCTATTTGGGAGGTAGTATGCTTCCTTTGAAAACTACTATTTGATTTGGTTGATATGACTTGAATTTTTGTATGATGCAGATAGAAGCAATGATCTAGCTCAATATATCTTAAAAGAGGGAGTTCTAGCATGGCTAGTGAGACAGGTTTTCTGAGCATAAAATCTTGGTGAAGCTCATAGGTGGCTCAGACGTAAATAGTCCTATAGGTTCTCCTTATATGTAATAGGTCCTAGAAAATATTGCAAGTTATCCTTGGACGTAATCATCCCTGATGTGATTCTATGCTAGAAATGGCCAAAGTGAAGTTTGATTACTTCAGGGAGAATCTTGGTGTTCTCCAAATCGAGGTTCCTTCCAAGGGGAAGTGATGAGTCCATGAGCCCTTCTGACATGGTGAAAGGATTGGTTCCTTCCATGGTCAGATGTAAGTTTTGTAGACCTTGTGACATGGTGAGAGGATTGGTTCCCTCCATGGTCTGATGTAAGTGTTGTGTCCCTTCTAATATGGTGGAATCCTGAGCTTCACATGGTTAGATATAAGTGCAGAAATGCTCTAATGTGATTGTGGGTTGTGTTTCCACATGATCAGTGCATAGCCATTCTGATGCGATTGAGGAATGTGTTCCCACATGATCAGTGCATAGCCATTCTGATGCGATTGAGGAATGTGTTCCCACATGATCAGATATCAGTGTTGAAGGCCATTCTCTGGGAGAATGGAGGCACCTGGTCAGTTACCAGGAATGCTCAGCTTAGTGTTGAGAGGCCATTCTCTAGGAAAATGGAGGCACCTGGTCAGTTACCAGGAAATTGAGGAATTCTAGAACTGAAACTCAACTTAGTGTTGAGAGTTCATTCTATGGGAGAATCGATTCACCTGGTCAGCTACCATGAATTTGTTTCATTCTAAGACTGATACTCAGCCTAGAGCTGAGAGCCATTCTGATGTGACTGCAGGATGTGTTCATCTCACATGATCAGATATAAGTGCAGAGCCGTTCTTACATGGTTGATGTGTTCATCCCATGGTAATATATAAGTGTTGAGCCCTTCTTGCATGGTTGATGTGTTCATCCCATGGTAATATATAAGTGTTGAGCCCTTCTTGCATGGTTGATGTGTTCATCCCATGGTAATATATAAGTGTTGGGCCTTTTTTACATGGTTGATGTGTTCATCCCATGGACAGATGTGAGTGTTGGGTGTGCCTTTCTAACATGGTTCATTCCATGGTTAGATGTAAGTGCTGGGAGGGCCTTTCTGACATGGTTCATTCCATGGTCAGATATAAGTGTTGAATACATTAAAGACCTACCTAGAGGTTGGGCTTATAACCAGCATGAAAAAGGGTTGGCTCTATAGAACTTCCTATGACAAGAAGAATGAAGAGATAGCACCATTTGATTGAGATAGCAGAAGAAGTGATGATGATGACAATCCAATGACGATTCAGATCAAGTGATGATCCAAACTTGATGATGATCCAGTGATGATCCAGTGATGCTCTAGACCAAGTAATGATACAGTGATGATCCAGACTTGATGAAGATGACTTAACAATGAAAATTACTTGATGGTGAAGATGACTTGACAATGAAGATGACTTGAAGATGAATATGACTTGATGATGATCTAGATGATACAGAGAAGAAGACTTGTGATGATAAATTGTGTCGAGAGAATACCTTCCTAGTTAAGAGGGAGTGTTGATGTATTTGTAACTTCGGAATGTATTCACTTGTATATCTTATGTACTGTACCCCAATGTTAATTCCATGAAGTATCTATAATGTAATTGAGTCATGTCATTCCTCGATGTTCTGATCAGGAGATTCAATAATGTAAACAAGTCATGTAAAGTCATTGAGGTTAACCCTCCATTGTAAGTTAGGGAAATAGTCCCCACAATTGTGTCAAGGTTAACCCTCCTTGTTGATCAGAGGGAAAAGTACCCACATTTGTGGGGCACTAGGGTTATTAGACTCTCCTAGAGATGTCAGCCCTAGTAAGTAATTGTTAAGAGGGGTCGACATGTTGGAGTGGATATTAAGTGAATGAAAGAATATAAATAGAGAGTGAGCCTCTCTATTTATCACACACACACTCACTCATTGGGGTGCATGAGTGAGAGAGGAGAATCTCTGCCAAGTGAGAGAGAAAGAACAGTTGTGGAGATCATCCTTTCTGTCTTTGGGTTTTACTGCTGCCATTGGTGCTCATTCTATCTCTAAGGAAGTTGCAGGGTTTTCTCCTTTATGGTTTCCCCGAGGAAAATTCTTTGTGTCTCTTGTCTCTTGTGTTTATTGTTTTGCATTTTATTCTCTTAGATAATATCCTATATCATATTTCTTAAATGATAGGCCATCCAAGCATTATGTATCAGATGTGGAAAATCACGCTATAACACATGTAATCATCAAATTTTATAATCCTTAATATTTAACCTCTATTTATTAATTACAACCCCTAACTAAACCAATAATACTAGTAATCTACACTATTTACCCACTTAAACATATTTTGATGAAGCACATTGATCCACCTATTTTCATAAACCACACTGGAGGTGTTGATGTATTTGTAACTTCAGAATGTATTCACTTGTATATGTTATGTATTGTACCCCGATGTTTACTCCAGGAAGTATCTATAATGTAATTTAGACATATCATGCCCTGATGTTCCGATCGAGAGATTCAATAAAGTAAATAAGTCAAGTAAAGTCATTGAGGTTAACCCTCCATTGTAAACATGTCTTTTATGGGTTCCATTGGAGCATCAAGTTCATAGTGAGCAAAAAAGGGTAAGAGGAGTATTCATAGGAACAAGGATAGGCAATCTAAGCATGATGTATCAGATGTGGAAAATCACGCTATAACACATGTAATCATCAAATTTTATAATCCTTAATCTTTAACCTCTATTTATTAATTACAACCCCTAACTAAACCAATAATACTAGTAATCTACACTATTTACCCACTTAAACATATTTTGATGAAGTACATTGATCCACCTATGTTCATAAACCACACTGGAAGACCATATGGGCCATGACATATGATACATTCACATATATGGTGCACCAATGCACCATATCTATGTCTTTGCGTAAAAAAAATAAAAACTTGGTGATAAAAAAAGACCACAAAATCATCTTTGCTCCTCTAAAATTTGGGTTCCCTCCAAAGGGAAGGGGGTTAATTATTCAATGTATGTTGATAATTCATAGATACAAAGTAATTAATATTTCTAAAACTTTTAATAATTTCCAAATAAATTTATTGATTATATTAAATTTATTTTTTTGAAAAAGGAGGCATTATTATTTTGCCATTGTCAAAGGTATGGAATGGCAGGTTGAGTGTTTGAAGTTGAGTTTTCAACTAAAGAAATTCAGAATTGAACTTCAACAATGTTAAAATATAAATTAATATATTTTGTAAACAAATCCTAATACCTAAGAACCCTAAGCCCCAAACCCTACTCTGTTATTTCCTAGAGTAGGGTAGATTTGTATGTACATGGGTTATGTAAGTATTTCCATATGATTCAAAAACCCAAACAATCAAATTCTATATAATGAAAATTGTGTCTATCATTAAATACTGCAGTTGTTATCAATGATGTTCTTAGCATTGGAAGTAAAAATAAGAGCCGCATCCCATGGTTCCACCCACTACTCATTGTCAATCATGGTATCCAAATTTGAGCATTCTAAATATGGAATAGTATCTACTTGGAGCTTCCTCAGTAAGGAATACAATCTTAAAACAACACTCTTTTAATTTACATGGTGTTCTACAGTACATCGTCCCAGTGCGTCTAAACACCATACACACCAATGTGGAACATCTGCTAAACAAGTCATAAAAGAAACTATATGCTATATTTGATGTCTTTATGGCACACTAGACTTATGTATTCCTAAACCTCATTGCACACTGTAGTATGGTGCTTTATTTTTCTTGAGTTGTTATAACATTGTGTCTTTAAAAATAGATCCCCATGGAATTCATTTCTTTATGGTACACTGGATTTGTGTTTCAAACTATGATGAACTAATCTGTCTATTTAAACAAAGCTTCAATCTATGGAAAATTGAAAATATAACATCAGACAAATTATTTTCCCATAACTTTAAAATGAGTGGGAATTTGATTTTTAAAGAAAATTCTAAAAGGTATTAAACAAATCGCTAATTGATTATTTTGGTGAAATTTCAAAGGGAGAGTTTTGGGAGAGAGTTATCTAGGACGATTTTGGAGCAAGCATACTTTGGAACAACCCAATTATTATAAAGATCAAAATTTCTAAGGTGTGTTAAACCAAACGAAGTCCTACATAATATAAAAATCATGTATATTGTTCCTAAATTATTTTCATATTTGGATTTTCTAGTTTCTTTTTTGTTTTTGTTTTATGTGGCTGTAAAATTTTACATTACAATTTAAATCCCTCAATTGTTCCACAATAAGGATTTGTATTCTTATGTACTTTAGGTTTTGGGTCTTTTTAGTTTTATAATTGTTAGAATAATCAACCCATAGTTACCAACCTTAGACATTGATTAAATCATTTTTGTCTTATTACCTAGTTTCCTAGATTCCACTCTATGCTAGTTTCCTTCTACATGTCCTAGAAGTCAACACATGCCAAAAATGAGTCATGGAGTGCTTGGGAAACATCCTAGAAACCCATTTTCACATGTCTACTTTATTTCAGAGCCTCCAAAGTGTATATATTCTTTTTCTAAAAAGCTGCCTATTTTATTGAGATTTAAGGCAAAAGGAAAAGCTAGACTAGGTGTAGTTGACTTGTTTTCTTCCCACATCATCATCTCTCCTTTTGTCCTAATAAAAACATGAATGAGTTTCCTTTCCATCCCTCGTTATCTTTCCTACTTGACTTATCCAATTCATGCGCATCTTGGTGGATTTGGAAACTGCTTTATGAACCTATGGGGGATTTGACTAGCTTTAGTGAGCATGATTTTTGACCTTTTCGAATAGCATCTGTATGCATTCGAATATCTCATGTAGTTATATATTTAAGCAGCCTATTACGTCATAAGGTTGGATATTGTACACTTACTCAATACAGATTAGTGTTATGCTCCAATTTCAGTTTCCTTTGGTGTTAATTTTGCCTGTTTGATTATAAATTTTGTGAGTGTAATTGTTCTATCTCATGGATTCAATTTCCACATGGTATCAGAGACTTTGTAGATCAATTTATATCCTTACATTTTTCTATTGTAGGTTCGACATCTTGACTAGGAGCATATTCTGCTGACTGAAGGGCACAGTTTCTGAGCTATGGACCAATCTCAGAAGATCATCTTGACTCCATTCAATTTCTTTGGGTGGGAAGCTAAGATGAAGATATTGTTGAAATTGAAAGGTCTCTATAGGGTGACTATGGAAACTGAGGCAGAGACCAATGTAGATACAGAGAAAATCAAACGGCACAACAGGAGGGATAAGGCCTATGGTCTTTTGTGTCTAAGCATTTCAGGAGACCTCCTCTTCCATCTTGATGGATTGAAATCACCTAATGAAGTGTGGGAGAAGCTTGTAGATATTTTTGGTAAGACATATGAGATGAGAGGACATCAAATCAAGAATGAGCTGATCTCCTTGAGTCCTAGTAGCTTTGAATCCTTGCAACTCTATTTTTTTAAGTTTAAATCCCTTGTTTTGCAACTAAAATAGTGTGGGATTGAAAAGAAGGAAGAGCAACTAGTTTTGGCCATACACTCTAAGCTTGGACTTGACTATTCAATGTTTTTTTTGACCTTTCATGCCACCAATCTTACAGCTTGAGCTTGGAAGATGCCTAAGCTTGCAGAGTTCATGGAATCCCTCACACAGGAACAAGATAAGTTAGTGATGATGGGCACCATCAAACCTTCCAAAGACCAAGCTTTGGTTGCTGGATATTTAAGGGTGGATTCAAAAAGTAAGAAAAAAGCTAAAAATCCACCTAAGCAAAAGAGAGACAAGAACAAGTCTCAAGAGGAGCCCCAAGTTTCCAAGAAGAACTCCCAAAAGAAGAAGAACAAAGGAGAAATGAGCAAGTGTGCATACTGCAGTAAGGGCTATCATCCTAAGATCTCTTGTATGAAGAAGTAAATTGACATGTTGACCCAACTCCTGGAGAAGAATAACATATCCCTTCCTGATTGCTCAAAGAAGAGGGAAGGAGGATCAAATTTAGAGGACAGAGAGAGAGTACATTCCTTGGTTGCTGGCGCATCAAGGTCACCTAGCTTCATCATAGACTCTGGAGCTTCTAGACATATAGTTTCGACAAAAGAGGCATTCTCCTCTCTTGACATGTCGAAAGGTCCACCAATAGTTTTGGGAGATGACTCTTTCACTAATAGTTTGGGCAAGCGAAGGATTAATCTTGACCATGGTAAGTTCAATAATGTGTTGTATGTTCTAGGTCTTGCCTCTAATCTCTTGTCAGTGTATCAGATGACTCACACTGGGTCTCCAAAGAAGGTCATATTCTCCCCTGATGCATTGAAATCACTGATATTTTGAATGGTAAAGTCATAGTAAAAGGTGTTGTTGATCACACTTGGAAGGTATACATGTTTTCCCTTTTTCTACCCTACTCAAAACCATCTGCTCTTCTGATTCATGCTAATGAGGCAAGCAAGATTTTGCATGAAATATTTGGCCATATTAACTACAAGTATCTTTCTGATTTGAGTGAAAAATATATGGTCATAGGGTTACCAAATATCAGGATTTCTAAGGGAGTCTGTCAAGGTTGTATCCTATGAAAACACCCAGAGCACAAATATGAGAGAGCTAGTCATGAGAGAACCTCTGCACCTCTTGAGTTGTTCCACAGTGAAATTTATGGCCCATTTCCTCATATATTCATGAGTCAATCCAAATATGCACTGACCTTCATAGATGTCAAGTCTGAGTTCATTCAGTATTGTAAAGATGTAGGTATTCAGATGCATCATTCGATCCCTTACACACCACAGCAAAATGGTGTTCTTGAGAGAAAGAACAGGTCACTGAAGGAGATGGCAACCTGCATGATGGAGGCTAAGAATTTTCCACCAAAGTTTTGGGCTGAGGCTATAAAATTTTCATCCTACATCCAGAATAGGGTGCCTCATAAGAAACTTGATGGTATGACTCCTTTCAAAGCTTGGAGTGGGCACAAGCCAGATGTGACCCATTTCAAGATTTTTGGCTTAAAGGCTTGGGCTAGAATTCCAACTGAAAAGAGAAAGGCTTTTCAGCCCAAAGCCAAGAGTTCCTATTTGTTGGGTATTCTGAAGATTCAAAAGGGTACAAGCTGATAAAATTTATCATTAAAAAATATTTCATTGAAAGAAGTGTTTAGTTCCAAGAAGAGCCTTTAGTAGCAGTTGAAGCTGGAGAGTCTTCTTCACCACCAAATCCATTGATTGTAAGTGGAGAGACTAATGAGTTTGCTGATTCTAATATGTCTGATAAAGATAATTTGATTCCAGATCCTAATAGTCCTACAAGACCAAAATGGGTAGCAAATACCATTCATGCAGCTGGGGAACTAGCTGGAAATCCTAATGACACTAGGAGGACTAGATCTCAATTTGAGAGTGCCCTTTGTGTGAAAGATCCTCTATTTGTTGAGAAGTGATATCTGATGGTTGAATCAGATCCACATAAATAAGAAGATGTAGCAAATGATCCAATATGGCAAACAGCCATGAAAGAAGAATTCATCTCACTCAAGAAGAACAACACTTGGGAACTGGTTGATCTTCCCCCAGTGAGGAAGCTAGTTCAATGTAAGTGGGTTTTCAAGACTAAGTTTTCTGCTGATGGTTCAGATTTGATATATAAGGAAAGATTGGTAGCCAATGGATACTCACAAATACATGGTATTGACTACAATGAAACCTTTGCACTAGTGGCAAAGATGGACTCCATAAGGCTAGCTTTAGCCATTCCAACTTCGGAGCAGCGGGAGGTACATCACATGGATGTGAAGTGTTCTTTCCTAAATGGAGATATCACTGAATATATTTACATGTAGAAACCTGAATATTTTGTTTCTAATCCATCTTTAGTGTGCAGGTTAAAGAAATCATTGAATGGGCTCAAGCAAGCCCCCAGGGCTTGGTATGCCAAGATTGATGGCTTTCTGTTGTCATTGAGTTTTGTTCGATGTAAGTCTGATCCTAATTTATAGTTGAAGCTTATTCATGGTTCTTTTATGATTATTGTCTTATATGTGGATGACCTTCTGATTACAGGAAGTTCAAAGAAAGAGATTACCTCCTTGAATGATGCAATGAACCATGCATTTTCTATGACAGATTTGGGATTGTTGAGCCAATTCTTGGGTCTCAAAATTGATCAATCCCAACATGCAATAAAAGTACATCAGTCCAAGTATGCCTTACATTTTTTTAACAAGTTCAACATGAAATATTGCAAGCCAAGCAAGACTCCCTTCCTCTCAGGAGTTAAGCTTGAAGAAGCAGGTTCTTCTCCTATGTTAAATAATACACTGTATAGGTAGTTGATTGGGTGTTTGCTTTATCTTACGAACACTCAACCTGATATATATTATGGAGTTAGTGTGGCTTCAAGATACATGGATCATCTTCATGAGATCCACTGGAGCATAGCCAAAAGGATCCTAAACTTTGTTTAAGGAACAAGAACTCATGGGATCTTCTACAAAGCAAAATATGATCTTGATTTGTTTGGGTTTACTGACAGTGATTGGACAGGTGACCACATAGATCGAAATTCAACATCAGGATATGTGTTCATGCTTGCAGAAGGACGAATCAACTACTCAAGTACGAAGTAGAGTGCCATAGCACTCTCATCTACAGAAGCACAGTATAGAGGAGCTGTAAATGCAACAACTCAATGTTTGTGGTTGCAGGGAATACTTGGAGAATGTGGCTTTGAATCAGAGATTTCAACTATTATCTACTGTGATAATCAGACCACCATTCGAATCTACAATGATACAGTTCAAAGACAACGAACCAATCACATTAAGATCCATATGCACCACATCAGACAGCTCATGCATGATGGTACCATTCATCTACTCTTTTGTGCATCTTCAGAACAAGCAGCAGACATCTTCAACAAAAAATTTTGTGAGAAGACATTCATAAATCTTAAATCACTGCTGGGGATTTCTAATCATGCTGTGAAGCATGATTGATGACAAGATTTCCAAATTTTGCTTTCTTGTCCATGTTTAAGGGAGGATTTTCCCACTGGGTTTTTGCCTCTTTCCTTGGTTGTATGGACAAGTAGTATGTAAAGGGTGACTAAGCCTTGTTTCTAGGCCCTATAGTTTTCTGATATTTACTCCAAAAGTTAGGCTTAAGGTGGGGTGTTATAATAATCAACCCATAGTTACCTACCTTAGACATTTATTAAATCATTTTTGTCTTATTACCTAGTTTCCTAGATTCCACTCTATGCTACTTGCCTTCTACATGTCCTAGAAGTCAACACATGCCAAAACTGAGTCATGGAGTGCTTGGGAAACATCCTGGAAACCCATTTTCACATGTATGATTTATTCTAGATCCTCCAAAGTGCATATATACTTTTTCTAAAAAGATGCTTGTTTTATTGAGATTTAAGGCAAAAGGAAAAGCGAGACTAGGTGTAGTTGACTTATTTTTTGTCCACTTCATCCTCCCTCCTTTTCTCCTAATAAAATCATGTGTGAGTTTTCTTTCCATCCCTCATTAGCTTGCCCACTTGGCTTAGACAATTCGTGAGCATCTTGGTGGATTTGGAAACTGCTTTATGCACCTATGGGGGATTTGACTAGATTTAGTAAGCCTTCTTTTTGAACTTTTCGAATGGAATCCTTATGAATTTGAATGCCTCATGTAATTATAAATTGCAGCAGCCTATTACTTCATAATTTTGGCTAGTGTACACTTACTCAATACATATTAGTGTTATGCTCCAATTTCAGTCTCCTTTGGTGTTAATTTTGCATGTTTAAGTAGCAATTTCGTGAGAGTAATTGTTCTATCTCTTGGGTTCAATTTCCACAATAATAATCTGTTGGGTGTGATGGAACACTTCATGGGTTGAATCTGAAACCTTGCCAGCCATATCTATTTTCTTTATTCTTAAAACAAAAACCTTACATTGTCTCTAGTTTGTTCTATTTGTTTAAACACATCGATGCATTTATAGTACACACACGCAGGTTATGTATGGAATATTAATTTAAAAAAATATGCCTACAATGCTGTTGGTGCATTGTATTTGTTATAATGCTCATTGTGTTAATTGTGAAAGTGCACCCTTTAGATTTTTGGTGATTTATAATAAATAAATCGGACCGACAATTGTGTTTGTGAAAATTATTTAGTCTATTTGTTAAATTGAGCACATAGATCTGTAGATAAACACACAACTCACAAAATAGATCACACAATTTACTCAACAATTGAAGAATGAAACAGTGCAAAAATGGCTTGCAGCTGTGAATGCTTTCATTAATAAAAAAAGTAATCAGATAATAATTACAATGAAGTACAATGGCTTTAATAGCCACATGAAATTCGAATCCACATGAGGAAATTCAAATTGATAGGCTCTACTTGACTATAGGTAACTAAGACCTTGTCTAAATCACTATTGGAGGACTCAATAGTTAACTGACCTTGTCTAAACCATAACTAGAGTTCATCGAAGCTCCAAAACACAAATCAAGTGTTATATTCAGTGTTTACTAAGGCTAACTGACTATGGTAGGTAAGAAATGCGCCCCTCCCGAGTGCAGTCATGTAAACCTAGTGGTAAGTGAATGTAGAGGACTAGAACTGAATGTAACTGACTCCTAACCTAGCTTGACTAGTCATTAACTGAACTGAACTGACCTTGATTGGTTTCGGCACTCCCAGTGGCTCCTAAATTGTAGAGATTGGTCTAGGAGGCTCCTAAATTGATGCAATTAAGTGCAATCAGTGGTAGTAAGCCTCAATTATGGTTCCCCACACTTTAGTAACTGAAACATGTGCCCTGATTAGGCCAAGTGGACCCAATGGTGCTAATGACTAAAAATAAACTTGATGGACTCCTGATTTAGACATGAATCCTGATTTAGACATATGACCAAATTGGACAAGGGAGGATTAATAATCCTAACACCCCCCCTGAATGCTAACTTGGACAATCTGTGGGCCCTGGTAACTAAGACTATAGGTCACCCATTACATCAAGTGAAATAAAGTAACTGCTTAATACAAGGAGCTGGGGCAAAAACCACATGGGAAAAAAGCCCCCCCTCTATCTAAGCAGGTAGAATCAGGTCTCAAGTTTGAAAAACTTGAAAATATGTTGCTGCAATCTTCATCTCTGTGAGGTAGCAAAGCAGCATGCATGGTGTGTTGTGCACAAGTATTATGGGGCCTAGCATGTAGATTTCTCCTTCTTCTCCAAAAATGATGATGGAAGGAAGGAGGAATGTAGCCTTTGTCTCTTGCTAAATGAAGATGTGTATGATCATATCCATTGTTCTAAATGTAGTGACACTGAGCCCTTGCCATATAGCATCTTACAGGGAGTCTATTGCATCTCTCTGAAGGAGGTAATATTGCATGGCATATCGTAAGGGTCTTTCCTTTATGAGTGTCAGGTGAGTTTCCAGTCATCTTCCTAGCTTCCAGTTTGGAAGTAGGGACTGAATCTAGATCTGAGTCACCCTGAATCTAAATCTCATAAACTAATAAAGATGGATCTATAATACTAGTAGAAGTTGTAAAAGAAGTAGATGGAATGCTTTTACCTTCCCTTGCAAGTGGCTGCTGAGAGTGCACTGGTTCTGAAGGAGGCATGAAATGTGAGAACTCATATGATTTTGAAGCAGGATTTGCAGTACCCTTTTCTATGATGCTCCCAGTAGAGATATATGTGATCTCCACTGATTCAGGACCAAAGATCACTCACTTTGGAGATCTAGTATGGGTCATCTGATAGACAGATAACGGGTTTGAAGCTAGGGAGGGAACAAATAGCACATATTTGAACCTTCCATTTTCAAGCTTAATAGGTCCCTTCCCTTTTGTTTGGACTTTACTGTTATCGCCCATCTAAATACTAGGACCATCAAAGGACTGAAAAGAAGAGAATTATTCTTTGGATGCAGCCATATGGTTGGAAGCTCTAGAATCAATGAGGAAGACATGTGCTGATGTGCAACAAGCCTTCAGTGCATGGCCTTTCCTTTGGTATTCTTCATCTTCTTATTCTTCAGAGTCATCCTTCCTTGTGCTAGTAGGTACAGAAATGTAATGTTTCTTCAAAAGAAGAGCCATTTCATCAAGTTGTCTTCTCATACATGAGCTTTCTAAATGAAATCCCCTTCCACAGTAAGAGCATAGGACCTTTCCTTTTCCATTCTTCTTGCTTCTCTTCGAACCTAAAGGCTCTTTTGGCTACTCTTTCTTCATAGGAGACTCATCTCTTTGCTTCCCTTTGTCATTCGCTACCTTATCTCCTCTTGCAACCAGAGCTAGATCTTTGGAAGATCAAATGATCCCCATTTGGATCAATTTATCATTCTTAGAAATAAGATATTGGATGAAGGCATTAAGAGTGGGCATCTTCCAATTTGGAGTATTGATCCTTATTGTTTGGAAGGTGGATACAAAGACTGAGTAGTATGCATTGAGCTTTGTGAGAATGGCAAGGATGAGCTGATCTTCATCCTTCTCCACTTTGCATTGATTCAACTGATATATCAGGTTCTTGAACTTTGTGAAGAATTCATTCAGTGATTTGAATTTGGATGGATTAAGAGTGATCAGATCATTTTCTAGCTGATGGATCGTCATCTCGTCCTACTTATCAAATAAGGAGGCAAGCTTGTCCCAAACCTCCTTGGGAGTCTTCAATCCTTGGATGTGGAATCAAAGATCTCTAGATACTCAAGAGAGCAAGTGTCCATGGGTTTCATCAATCTTGTTCTAGTACTTTTCTTTGTCATTATCTAAAGATGGCACTACCTCTGTTTCTTCTATGAGTCTGAAGATTTGCTTGGTGTAGAGCATTACCACCACATATTCCTTCCACTGGTGATAGTTGAAGGGAGTGAGAGGCTCTATTGAATGAGCCATTTTGAATGCAGTAAGAAGGACTGAGCTGTTGTAGCGAATGCAGTGAGAAGAAAGAGTTGCTTATAGCGAATGCTGTAAGAAAAGATGATAACCTGTTACACACTCAAACATACAAAGTAAGGTCGAAAGTATGCACTTTTGGAATTTCCTTCACACCTAACATAGTTGATCAAGCAATCTTGATCAACAATCTCCTAACTTTGGATATTAAGTGGTAAATTCTACGCTTCTGGTGCAGTACTGGAAGGAGCAATTTGCTCAAAAAAAAGATCCAGCTAGAGATCTGAGGAGGAGAGGTGTCTTGTCCACCGAGGCTCTGATACCATATTAACTTAAGCACATTGATCTGTAGACAAACACACAACTCACAAAATAGATCACACAATTTACTCAGTAATTGAAGAATGAAACAGTGCAAAAATGGCTTGCAGTTGTGAATGCTTTCATTAATAAAAAAAAGTAATCAGATAATAATTACAATGAAGTACAATGGCTTTAATAGCCACATGAAATTCGAATCCACATGAGGGAATTCGAATTGATAGACTATACTTGACTGTAGGTAACTAAGACGTTGTCTAAATCACTATCGGAGGACTCAATAGTTAACTGACCTTGTCTAAACCATAACCGGGGTTCATCGGAGCTGTAAAACACAACTTAAGTGTTACATTTAGTGTTGACTAAGGCTAACTGACTATGGTAGGTGAGAAATGCGCCCCTCCTGAGTGTAGTCATGTATATCTAGTGCTAACTAAATGTAGAGGACTAGAACTGAATGTAATTGACTCCTAACTTATCTTGACTAGTCATTAACTGAACTGAACTGACCTTGGTTGGTTTCAGCACTCCCAGTGGCTCCTTTATTGTAGGGATTAGTCTAGGAGGCTCCGAAATTGATGCAATTAAGTGCAATCAATGGCAATAAGCCTCAATTAGGGTTCCCCACACTTTAGTAACTGAAACATGTGCCCCAATTAGGCCAAGTGGACCCAATGGTGCTAATGACTAAAAATAGACTGGATGGACTCCCGATTTAGACATGACTCCTGATTTAGACATATCACCAAATTTTACAAGGGAGGATTAATAATCCTAACACTATTTTTATTAATGTTGCATCAACGTAGGAGAACTGGTGCAACAATATATTAGAATAAAGAGTGCTTTTAGTATGTGGAAATGCACTAGTATGGCAGTTTTATTATTATTATTATTATGAAGATATGCATTTTTTTGTATGATATACTTAATAGCTTATTTAATTAATGGTATAGGTTGTTTATTGATAGAAAATAAAAGATAAAATTTCAATGAACAACAATTATAATTGACATGATGGGAGAACATCCAAAGTCAGGAAGAAGGCAATTTCTTTGTAATTTCTATATCAAATTAATATGTTTTAATTATTTGTGTATTTAATTTAATATGTAATGGATAATATCTCACATGTTGCTTGTGGATCATGATTATATATTGGATTTAGAAATATTATTTATCCATGTTTTTACTTTTACTATACACTCATCCTAGTAGGGGGGCCATCCCCCGGGGTTGGTGGGTCTGGGGGAAAATCCCCCGAAATAATTTTTTCAACATGTTTTCTTGGAAAAACATTTATAATCCCATGGTATTGTCCCATGGTAATCCCTCTTTAAAAGGAATGCAATGTATTGTGGTTGTGTATTGTATTGAAATGCCAGTGTATTTGTGAGAGATAGTGTGAGAGAGTGAAGACGAAGTTGTAGGGGATGTGTTGCGGGTTGTATCCCTTCATTTTGTTGGATGTTATAATAAAATGGACTGGTAATTTTTGTGTGGATGTGGCCCTGCTTATGTGAACCACGTTATATTTGTATCTCTTGTTTTGTGTTTATGTGTTCTATATTTGCATCTTGTTTTATGTTATCGCTATGTGATCCTATTTTTCTAATAGAAACGCACTTGTATGGCAGGTTTTATTTTTATTTTTATTTTGAACATATGCAATTTTTTGTATAATATACTTAATAGCCTCTTTATTTAATGGTCTAGGTAATTTATTGATAGAAAATGAAAGATAAAATTTCAATGCACAACAATTTTAGTCAAGATGATGGGAGCAAATCCAAAGTCGGGAAGAAGAAAATTTATTTGTACTTTCTATATCAAATTAATATGTTTGAATTATTTGTAAATTTAATTTAATATGTATTGGTTAATGTCTGAGATGCAAAGCCAAAACATAAGGAAGATCGATAAGATTTTTTGTGACCTAAGTGTAGAAGATCATAAAACCTTGCTAGAAAAGTTGCAAAGGGATTAATAAGGTCAATTAAAAGATATTATTATGAATATTTTGTTGAATTTTGAGTAATAATGTACTTAATAATATCAATAATAAGTTTCAAACAATCTAACTGACATATGTCGAATTCTATCTAGGGATAGACAAAAATAGAAGGGAATGTCAGCAAAACAAAAAACAACTAGAGAAGATGTAAATGAGGATGAATGAGTGTTTAGCTCATCTTGAGTGGTGCTCAAAGTTAAAGAAAGGAGGAAAATATCTTATAAAATTATGATGGATATAGTGGAAAGAACGTATAAATGTATTTTAGGCTTATAGTACATAAATCAATGCAATGAGTTAAAGAATCAAGTTATACGAGACGTTTTCAAAGAAATGATCAATGAGACATGTCATACTTGCAATAGGAAAAATATACAACAACAACAAAATAATCAATCAAAAAATAATATTCTTAACATGTTTTTATAGAATATGTATGTACTACTACAAAGCATCATTTATTAATATTGATTTTGCTATTTTTTTTCATATCAACATAAAATTAGTTTGATGTGATTTTACATTTATAGGACTCAGAAAACAAAGTAGGACTCATTTAGCACATTAGATAGGAAGACAAGGGAAAAAGGGATTGATAACAAAGTTTGTGAGTAGTTTTGATTTCCTTATAAGAACTTAAGGAATATGATTGGTTGTGATCTTTATATTTTATTTTATTTTTTACAATGACCAATCTTGGATGTTTTTAAACAGGTGTTACCATACAATCAAGATCCATTAGATGGATTGTTGACATTGGGTTAAGTAAGGGTTGTGAGTATATGTCAGCGTATCAAAACTTAATTATGGAATTTGTAAGCATCTATGTGGTTTTACTTTCTCATTTCATAATTAATGGAACAAACAAAATCCTTTATATTAAATCTAATATTTTTTACGGGGTATAAAACTTGTAGGAAACGAAGCATGGAGTGGAGCCAATACAAGAGTTGTTGGAAAAAGGCATGATATTTGGCTTTGAAAGAATTTGTAGCATTCATGACTCAATTATGTCTATGGTACGTTGCTTTTCAATTTACACTCATGTATATTATATATTTTAATTTTTATTATTCTCAGCAATGTAGATACACTCAGTGCACTTTATTTTTATGTTTGCAGATGGAAGCTGAAGACAAGGAAAACAATGGAGGAAATATACAAAACATTAATCTAAATAAACTAAGTGATGCAAGTGGATTGAGCATTGATAACAATTCCAATAAGGAATGATGATCCATATATTCTGGATGTAAATGCAAGCTACTGTATATTTTGAAATATTTGTTTGTGTAAATCATAAATTTTAATGAATAATGTATTGGACATTGTGTCCCAATTTAAAGACGGGTTACCAATAACTGTAACAATTATATGCATGCTAACATTCTAATTATTGTGGACTTTATGTTGTCCATTCATTTTGTATGTCAAAGGGCCTCTTATTGATATATAATAAAATCACAAATTTTATTATATTGAATTATCCAATGTCATTAAATGTTAAATGTTAAATGTTAAATCAATAATTAAATAATATTACAATAAAGTAAAAATTTATGATATAATAAATTATTCCAAACATCATATCTAAATACAATGATAAAAATTCAAATGAATATTACAATAAAAATATACCAACTTTTTACAAATAATATAATTAAAAAAAATCAAATAGATATATTAAAGTGCAATGCCAATAGTTACGACTCACCAAACAGAATAAAAAGTGTGGTTCTTTCTATCTTTATGATCGCTCCAGTATGTTTAAATGTATTTTCAGAACTGGTAAGTTTAAGAAATAGTCACATGCCCTAGTGTTTTTCTAATATTACGTGTCAGTGGGCTATGGTAAATTACCTCATCGTTAAATTTTAAAAATATAGCATATGTCAACATCCAATTACACTATACTAGTTTGTTTTTATCAGTTGTCGAATCGGTGCTTTATAATAGATAGAGAACAATTGTGATTTTTAATAGTAAGAGAACCAGTGCTTTTTAATAGCTCATAAACAACGATGCTAGTTTTAACATTAAGAATTAGTCTGTATATTCTTATATAGCATCAATAATGTTTAATAGGTCGTAAGGAGAACATATAAGGTTTCCCGCAAGAAGTTGCTACCTAATTATGATGCAATGAAAGCGCACTAGCAGAGAAAAAATAGGAACATGCATGCACACTTGGACGTGTACACGTGTTCCTTCTTCGGCAATGGAGAAACTCCACATCGGATTGACAATGTGGACAATACGAGTGCACACACTCCCCTAATGATGCACACATGTGTATGGGCATGCATGGGTATCTCAACGTGTGCATGTGTTTTATGAGTATGAATACAGAGACATGCATGCGTCCCTATGTTTAAAAAAATAGTGAATAGTTTTATTCACTCAAAAATGACCCGCGAGCGTGAAAGCTACCCAAAAATGACGTCTAAGGAGGCCAAAACGACACCCACAAATCCCAAAAGAAGTGTCCAAGCAGTCTAAAATGACACCCACAATGTTGGAGTAAGGTAGATGGAGTAGTATTTACATTTTTTTGTATGTTTTAATGTTTTTAATTTTTTTTCAAATAAAATATAAAATAAAAAAAAATTGCAAATGAATTGAACTGAAAAAAAATTGATATTGCAGATACAAATTACCTAAACATAATGACAAATACCAATAAACCACCCCAACAAAGGAGTGAAACAAACCAGTAATAGGACCCAATAAGCCCTAAATTAAATAAAGAAACCCCTGAAGATGGATTTGGTGAACCACCAGAAATCCCCAAAGATGAATTACACGGGGATTTAAACCAGTTAAGGATATTGAGTGATGAACTGAAGAAAACCAGGGAACCCTCTCTGGTTTCCCTCACCACATCACAACAAAACATAATATATTCTATCAATATTTCCCACAGTGAGATTACCAATTTCAGCTAATATAGAGCTCGAATGAGAGAAAATTATGGCATTGGTATATCCAAAGAAAATATAAAAAACCTAAATATAACAAAAACCCAACTGTGGAGCAAATTTACAGATATGAGAATAGGACAGCCTCCAGATGTGAGGAAAATGCGAGTTTGCATGGACTAGTGTAATTAGCAGCCATGGAGAGAAAACTGGAGGAATAGATGGTTCATGGTTTTTGACAAGCCTCCATGCAACAATGTCAAGGTCCCGCAGTATTTTTCTCAGGAAAATGTGGGTTGAGTTTGTGTTAGGGTTCCATGTGAACTACTTCGACATCACCGAGTTCTAGGGTTTTAGTTTTTGGCTCATCCCAAGATCAACCTCACACCCACTAAAACCCACTCAAAGGACCTCCTGCACCTAGGCGAGAGAAAAACCCACTTCCTCAACCCCCTGGGTTAGGTAGCAGGATAGATGAGATCCATGAGTCTGTTAGACTTTCCACGCGGCACCTTCTCATGCATACCACATTTGTGGCTATGTCCTCACAAAGCGAGTAGGACCACCCCAAGAGACACACTTCTGCACGGTCTACTGGTGGTGGGAGAGGGAAAGTAGCTACAGTTGGTAGCCAGGATGATCCATCTAGATCGACGTGACCAGTGCCACATTGTTGTTCTCTTTGTGGGGATTCATTCCATTTTCCCATGTAGGAGCATGCCACAGAGAGATACCTACAACAAGTTAGTTATTGTTTTATTTAATGTTCAAGTATTGATTATACGTTATGCAATCTCATAATTTCTAATAAATTTAACTTATAATCAAATGTTGATGACTTGATTTGTTTTAATGTACAACTATTCAGTGTTTATTCTTCAACACCCAGGCGGGAGTAGGTTGGCTCCTTCAACCTAGATGGATCCATAGTATCTACAGAGGAGATCGTAGAACCATACACACATTTAGTTTTATTTCAGTAATTAAATTTAATGTTAGTAGTTAATCTTGTCATCCAATGTAGTTAATATTTAGTAATTGAATCTAAATATTTTTGTGTTTTCACAGGTGTCCGCAGGATTGAGTGACCAACCATCCTTGACGGGGATCAATAGATCCCCTCGTGAGCAGGTATCGTGTAATAAAGTATAAATTTAATTTTAGTTTTGATGGCTTAGCTTTGAATAGTTATATATTTTTTGTACTAATATATGAGGCCATGAATATGTATGTAGGTTCGAGTACATAGGCACGTCAGTTTCACTATCTCTCCATTGACTTCCTTTTCCCACCATATATGCCAGGTGTAGCCCCTGGCATACATGTCCCCTCCCCTGCATCCCTCCTTACCCTGTTCCATCCATCCCTTTCCTCCAATCCACCACCACACTTCCATTTATCTCCCCCTTCTTCATCACAGCCTTCACTCACTCCCCCTATCCCCACCCATCCACCCCCTCCCTTACAATTTCCCATGTTTCCACCCTCCCCTCTCCAACCATGATACACCATCCATCCACATTCACCCATCCCTCCACCCCATCCCAGAGCTCAGCCCCCTCCCCAATATTCCCCCACCACCCTTGTTTCCCCTTGCATGGTGGCCCATTCCATTCTACAACAAGTTGGGGTTTATCATCATACATCACCACTTCACCCACTCTAATCCATGCCCTCTCTCACAGTGCCCCTTTTTTTTGTAGCCAACGTCGATGTGGCTACATCCTCGACTATGCCATCCACCCTAGCATCAGAGTAGGTTGTCCAACCCAGTACTCTGGTTGCCACCCCTGAGGACCAGGCGACTACTCCACCTGCCACCCCCGAGGACTAGCCGACCACTCTACCTGCCATCCCCTAGGACCAGCCTGTTATGTTCATAGTGAGATTGATTAGTTTATGAAAATATCGTACAATATTAATGAAAATTAACATAGGTAGAAAATTGTATGAGTTATCTTACTTTTTAAATGTTGTAGGGTGGCATTGCTGAGAGACTTGGATCACGGAGGAGGGTATCCCACTCACCACTTATAGTCTCATCTGAGGTGAGCTATTTAAGATTTGAAAACTTAATTTTGATTTTTAAATTATGTTGTATACTTGTATAATCACCTGTAGGAGTTGACATTTGATTGTTGTCATTTCAGATCCCAACAGGAGGTGGTCGAAGCGGCCAGAAGAACCGAGCTTCCTCTAGCTTGAAGAAGAGGAAGATCGATTTTGGAGGTGCACCTAGGAGCTCTGAGGGTGGGAAGGAGGATTTAAATATTGTCCTATTTACACTAGCCATGATGTGGCATTTTGGTAGGACTTGCCATATTTTGTATAGGGCATGAGTTTCCATATTTTATATAGGGCACGAGTTGCCATTGTATCGACATTGGGAATGATGTTCCATTTTTCACTACTACTGTATATGATTGAAAATTTGTGTATATGAATATATCATTTTTCACTTATTTATATTACATTTCCTTTGATTACATATTTTGCATACATTATGTCGAATGTGGTAGTATATTGCAGTTGATGTGCTTGTAATACTTATTGTTGATGAAGCATTAAAGTCTATATGTTCACAATAAAATTCATAAAAAAATTAACATTGTAGGTTAGTTAACAAAAAGAATACACAACTGCATAAATGTGTACAATAGCAAAGATAATTTTAAATACCAAATACCTAATCTTGTAAATCATAGTGCAAATACCTAGCTTGGCCCTTCACCCCTTGACCTTTCTATTTCTTGTCTCGGCTTGTCATGATTAGCTTTGGCCTTGTTATTGCAGATCTAAACCCTAAGGACCTAGAACTAACTAGAGACCTAACCTAAAACCCTAGCTTTTTACCCTTCCAAACCCTTCCTCCCTTCTCCGTATCCTAACCTACTTGCTTACCTTTCCACCTCTCATCTATCATTTTGTAACCCTAATATTTGAATCCCATACTCCTATCCTCGGCCTATAGGATCAGACCTTGGCCCCCTTTAAAAATCCCTTCTCTAGCCATAGCATCCCTCCTAGGACTCTACATAGCATTGACATTTCCATCCATACATAAGAATTTTTGACATCGATCTACAAGTGCATTTGCACTACTAAAATACGAAAAAGACCTCTAAAAAACATGTACGAGATACCATCTTTATTGAGGAATATCATATAGGTACTTATTGGCACTCTTGGCTTGACTGGAAATTACTATTTGGGACAGTCATAGTAAAAATTTTCTTGGCTGGAAAATACATTTAGTTTGAGAGTCCCATTCATTTACCAAGTTGGAATTGACAATACTTGTAGTCCACTTGCATTTACCTAACAATTGTCTTCCTAATTGCAAACTTTAAACTGACATAGCTATTGGATCTTTACTTTGACAGGAAGTAACATTTTGGGATAGTCATACTTGATGAAAAGTTATCATTGGTTTGACAGTCTTATTCATTGTCCAAATTGGAATAGAAAGCACTTGTTTGCCTTTGGTATTTACATAGTAATTATTGTCTCATTTTGAAAGCTAGAAATTGATATTGGAATTATATTCTCTTACCATTCCATAGTATTGATGAGATGAGAATCATATTGAACATGAATGTTGTTGGATTTCATTTGTTACATCTACTTGGAAAACATTGATTTTGATAAATTTGACAATTTATATCATTTGAAGATGAAGTTGGCATTGCTTACTCTCATTGAATACATACATATTTGTTATGTTATTGTTGAGCACTTGAAATTTTAACAATATCTTGTACTTGTTGCTTTGGCATAGCCTAACTGATGTTTAAGGGTTAGCATGCATAACCTAGGGTTTAGAATCAATGAGGAAACCCTAAACCTAACTGAAGTTTAAAGTTTAGCATGCATAACCTAGGGTTTATAATCAATGAGGAAACCCTAAACCTAGGAGGGAAACCCTAACACCAATGCTACCTAACCATCTCTTGTGGCATCTTATAAAGTAAATTTTTATTTGTATATGAGCATGCCTAGGATTGTAGTCATATGTCACATATTCTTTATACACTAATCAAATGAGATAATCTTTACGGTTTATCATGCACAAATTGCACAAGTTAATGTTAATCAATGGGGAAAATTTAACCCTAATGAGGAAACTATTTTGACTTGGCTGGAAATCATTCTTATTTTTATAGTCCTATATTCATGAAAAGTGGATTGATTGGGGTCTATGTCAATGTATGTTGGTTGCAAAAGAGGTTGACTTTGTACGATATGATGATAATGTCCCATCAACACCACTAACATGCTTCAACCACATGCATAATTGAAAGGAAAATTACATGCAATGTTATTCACAATCACCCAACCAACCATTAAACAAAATATTGAATCATCCTATCATGTTTGACACCTCCCCCCCCCCCCCCCCCCCCCTTTCAAAGAAAATATTCATTGTGGTTATTTGCTTGCAAGCATATATTCTAGGTATATGGTCTATTCTAGGTATATGGTTTATTCTAGCTACATATATTCTAGCTATATGGTTTATTGGTTTCTATTTAAGGGAGACCAACAAATCTAATTATCTAAACCTAATGAGTTCATAAAACTCTAGTCTTAGTTGTATGTGTAAATGTGTGAACACTATTTTTTAGGTTTCTAGTTTGTAGTTCATGAAACACAATATTTTTTTCTATTTGTTCTTGTAGATTAGGTATATGGTCTAAGTGTATATAAACAATTGAGAGTAACATAGAATTTGATCTCTATCTATTTGAATTTCTTTTAATTCATGAAACCCTGGTTGGCTTGATACTTGTAATCCATGTATGTGTCTCTACTTCTATTTCATACAATTATTTGTTATACTTGTAATTCATAAAGCCTTAGTTTCTTTGTTGTAGTGAAGGTACATAGATCTTCTAGGTATATGGTATATTGGTTTCTAGTTGAGTGACACTAACAAATATAATTATCTAAACCTATTGAGTTCATAAACCTTGGTTTTTAGTTCTATGCCTAAAATGTGTGAACCATAGTTTTTAGGTTTTTGGTTTGTAGTTCATGAAACCCTAGCTATGTTGTAGTGCACATACATATCTTCTATGTATATGGTCTACTAGTTTCTAGTTGAGTGAGACTAACAAATATAATGATATAAACCTAAGGATTTCATAAACCCTAGTTTGTAGTTCTATGTCTAAATTTGTGAACCCTAGATTTTAAGTCTGTGGTTTGTAGTTCAAGAAACCCTAGCTTTCTTGACATTTGTTCTTATATATTAGGTATATGGTCCAATTTTATTTACATACGTATATGGTCCTAGTTTGTAGATGTATGTGTAAATTTGTAATCCTTATTTTTTATGTGTGTGGTTAGTAGTTCATGAAACCCATGTTTTTTGTTTCTATTTGTGCATGTAGCTTAGGTATGTGGTTTAAGTATTTGTACATAAGTGATACTAAAATAGCACATGATCTCTATGTATCTAAATTTTTACTTCATAAAACCCCAGTTTGTAGTTTTATGTGTAAATTTATAAACCCTAGTTTTTAGGTTTATGGTTTGTAGTTCATGAAACCCTAGTTTTTTTGCTATTTTATCTTGTAGCTTAGGTATATGGTGTAAGTGGTTCTACATAAGAGAGACTAAAATAATACATCATCTTTATGTAGGGGAAATTATTTCAATCCATGAAATCCTAATGGGCTATATACTTGTAATACACGTATGAGTTTTTACTTCTAATTCATACAATTATGTGTTTCTACTTGTAATTCATGAAACTATAGTTTCTTTGTTGTAGTGTAGGTACATAGCTTATAGGTATATGGTCTATTGGTTTCTAGGTAATGGCATGCTAGGAGACCAACGGATTCGACGATTCATTGATCCAACCTCTGGTTGTCGAGTTATGTCGAGTGGGAAGTCACATGAAATTGTTGTTCAAGGACACTCGGTGACTCTCGGTCCAGGAGCCAAAAACCAAACGAAGCATCAAGATTGCATGTCGTTTCCTATGGAAAGTGTGTATGGGAAATGTCAATATAGGAACAATACCAAGACTAGCACAATGGATGGTTTTGCAGAGTTGACCCACCAATGCAAGTGTTGCATTGAAGGAAACTGAGAAAAACCTTACTTTGAGAAACCGATGCACAATGAAGTCACTAGGCCATTAAAACTTGGTGGAGAGGGCCCCATAGAGGTAATGGCATGCGATGAGACCAATGAATTCGATGGCTTATTGATCCAACCTTCGATTGTCGAGTCATGTCGAGTTGAAAGTCACCTCAAAATGTCATTCAAGGACACTTGGTGACTCTCGGTTCTGGAGCCAAAAACTAAACAAAGCATCAAGATTGCATGGTGTTGGCTCTGAAAAGTGTGTAGGGGAAATTTTTATATGGGAACACTACCAAGACTGGAACGGTGAAGGGTTTTGCAAAGTTGACCCACTAATGTGAGAGTTGCATTGAAGGAAACTGAGAAAAAACCTAGTTTACAGAACCGATGCACAATGAAGTCATGGGGACATGAAAACATGGTGGATAGGGCCCCCTAGAGATAATGGCATGCCAGGAGACCAACAAATTCCATGGTTCATTGATCCAACCTCCGTTTTTCTAGTTATGTCGAGTTGAAAGTCACATGAAAATGTCATTCAGGGACACTTGGTGACTCTTGGTCTGGGAGCCAAAAAAAAATGGAGCATAAATATTGCATGACATTGGATTCAGCAAGTGTGTATGGAAAATTCCAATATGGGAAAACTACCAATACTGGCACGGTGGATGGTTTTGCAGAGTTGACCCACCAATGCAAGAGTTGCATTGAAGGAAATTGACGAAAACCCTAGTTTATGAAATCGATTCACAAAGAAGTCACTTGGGCCATGCAAGCATGGTAGAGAGGTCCCCCTAGTGGTAATGTCATTCCAGGAGATCAACGGAGTTGACGGTTTGTGGATCTGACCTTCGGCTGCTGAGTTATGTTGAGTTGAGAGTCACATGAAAATGGGGTCCATGCAACCCTAGAAATGGTGCACTTCCCTTACAAAACATTGTTTCGAGTGGCTGAAGGTGGATTTCACATGGAGATCATGCCCAAACACACCTGCAGAAGTTGACGAAATCAGAAATCGCCACTCGGTTTGGTTTTTGGACCCTAACCTTGAATTGGCCCATGCATCCTTGAAAGGCTTTTGCAGGCCTACTACAACTCGCCATAGAATGTTGAATGGGGCTCCAATCGACGAACCGTTGGTTCGGTTGGGATCATGGAATGGGATTATGGCTAGGGTGTCCTCCCCCTGACTCTGCATGTCCTAGGCATGCCTCCAGGCCATATTTTTCAAACTAGGGTTTCACCCCAGTGGGGTCCATCCAACACTCGTAACATTGCACCGGCCCTGCAAAAACCTATGTCGGGAAGCCGAGGGTGGCCTTCCTATGGAGGCCATGCCCAAACACACCTGAAGGAGCCAACAGATTTGAAAATTGCTGCCTTGTTTGGTTTTTGGACCCTGACCTTGAATTGGCCCAAGTGTCCCTAAATGGATTTTACAGGCTTACTGCAACTCACCATAAAATGTTGATCAAGGATTTGATGGATGAATCGTCAGTTCCATTGGGATCGTGGCATGGGATTATGGCCAAGGTGGCCTCCCCCTCGACTCGTCAAGGCCCAGGCATGCCTCTAGGCCATATTATGCAAACTAGGGTTTTGCCCCAGTGGAGTGTAAGCGCAATTAGCCAATCTCTTTCAATATAGCCATATGGATCCTCTCTGTTGCTAATTTTATTCATCAATATCTCATGCTCTGAATGAGGAAATAAGTAACGTACCTTGGTTTATTTCTTGCTTTACATTATCTGTATATGGATGTTCATGCCAATAATCAAGTTTGTGAAGTGATAGACCACAGAACCTGGTCTGTAATCCATGAATACATGCCCACTAGTTCTTCTTGATTTCCCATCTAGTGTAATATATTCACCCTCAACCACCATCGATCCAATAGGAAAGTAATTTCCTTTATCATCAATCAATGATCCATTCAAGATTTGATTACCTTGAATGCATTGTTTCAACCAATAATTCATGCCCCATTCATTGTCTTTCAGGGTTCAACAACTGTATATATGTGTCCTGGCTGTACAATATCTGAGATATGGTCATAGTCTGTCGAAATCGTTGAATGACCCTCCTCTAAGTGGGTTGTTTCAATGACTAGACGTGGGTCTACTGCAAGTGACACACGATCCCAATCATTAACCCAATCCATGCATTTGTATTCTTCCCATTCACCATTCCTACAAGGGTTGCAAAAGCATGCAAGTTTCTGTGTACATATTTCAAATAGGGGTTGTTTGAGCTTAGAACTAAATCAAATGCACGTGTTCCTTATATTGTGCCACAACTATAGGAACAGGATCAATCTATGTCAACCACTTGCCAAAAATTCATGACTGTCCTTCCTGCCCCTGTTGAGTTATTTGCACTTTAGTTCAGTCTGACATTATTGTTGAGCACCATTGAACTATGGATTCTGCATCTTTGCTATGGGGGTTTCTAGTAAACCTCATCTCCTCCCTTTGTAGTGTGGTCTTGATGCATGCATTGGCCTCGTCATGCTCACCTTTTTCTTTCCCAGTCTCAAAGTAGTTGCATATATGCGGCACATTCTAAGTCTTATGCAACATACTCATCCATTGGAAGACTCAGGAATTTTTTCACTGGCCTACACAACCATCTGACCATATCTAATGTTGATCCATCTGTATATCTCCCTCCTTTAGCTGATCATAGAAAATTTGAAAACAATGTTGCACATAATGCAAATCATGGCATCTGTCATCACTTATGTAAAATTTTGTCTCCTTCTATATTATCCTATTGTTAATGCTGCTCTCAAGGACATGCATATACATAATATGTACCATGATGTTGACTTGGTCAGAATGGTAGTATTGACTCTGAATTTCATTTTGTGGCTAAAGGGTGTAGTTTTATGTAAAATCCACAATTAATAAAATGGTCCCAATGGAAAAGTTGTCCCTGCATTTTCTATACTGGTCATCCTACCATCACACTACATGCACATGCTGAACATACTGCTCAGATTTCTTGTAGAACTCTGCCAAAAAATCACATACCCATACTTGTTTCCATAAAAACAAGGGTCGTATTAGAATGTGACCTTTAAAGAATGTATATGTAGAAATTGAACATGTAAGAGGAAAAACATGCACCTGTGACTTCACCAATGCAATATTTTTACTTTCCTTTACACTATCTGATTGATAGGTTACGTACTTGAAGCTCTACATCTCCACGATCATACTTCCAAATTGATGATCATCGCTTCCATGAATGCAACGGTTCAAAATAGAAAACCCACTGAACCTGGAACAATTCCCAAATAGACATGATTTTCCATACTATTGTTTTCCTTCATGCCTTGGACACATGACGCTGCCGATAAAATATCTTGATGCATTCGATGGTATTACGGATTCATTGCATCCCTTCTCAATGTTAGTATGCAAATAAAAAATATATGTTTATACATGTGATTAAAATAGTCATATTCTACATCGTATCTACAACAGCATGTGTTTTGATCAATGCATATATGAACATACCATGGTTTACATTTCTCAAAGGACCTTTGGCCCAGGTTCAACTGTGTGTGCTCATTCCTGAATCTCTCATAGAGTTCAGTTTGTGTCGTGTCAAGTGTGTGTTTGACGTGGAGTTCACGTTCAATAAAACATTTTCTCAGTTTTAACACATCCCTTTGGTTAGATGAAGGTCTGGTATGATCATGCCAGGAATTTTGTACTAAGTCCTTAACATCGTCAATTAGCTTCATATCTCAATGAGGAAACCTACCAAAAAAATCCCAACAATATTTTCCACCTAGAGTCTAAATATTTTCTCTTATAACAGAGTAATTCTTAATAGTTTTTCTATTTAATTTATGTGAGAAGTGTGTGAAAGGAGGCGACATTGCCATGTTGACTTTCTTACAACTAATTCTGATAACACAAGACGAGTCGCACAAATATATTTAGTACGAGATGTTTTCCCAATCACATTAAAAGAAGATTAGGTATTTCTAACAATATGATTGTTAGCCTCTGAACTTATAACCATCATTATTCCCAGAATTCTCCTACCAACAACTAAACAATTTGACATAATCAAACACAATAAAATTTACCTGCATCACCTTTGGACTCAAAATATTCCCTCATTAATTTGCTACATTTCCAATCGATAATGCATTTGGGAAACTTACCTTCAAGGCCTAACATACAACTTTCATCCACATGGATACATCTAGAAGTCCTTTTTCTTGCACTAAACAGTCGAGGTAGAGAAGGTGGACATGAGCTATGAATCCTACATCTTCTTTGTTATGGTGCTTCATTCACATGTTGGTCCATATTGGGAGTGTGCTCGACATTGTTGTGGTATCCTTGGAGAGATTGTAAATTAATCATTGCTCCTACGTCCAATGCTTGATACTCAACATGTCCCAATATACCTATGTCTTCAAGAGCTTCAGCAAGGCTCGTTGATGGATTGTTGGTTGGAGATTGTGTTGATGTAGGAATTTGAGTTGTTTTCGTTGGATGCAACCTCTTCACCCATGGTTCTAAACTAGAGGTTGTTATGTCATTAACTATGTTAGGATCGGTCATAGTATCAATGGAAATTTCTGGACCATCTCTCACTCTGTCCATTTCCAACCTAGCATTTTCTTTTACCTCATTTTTCGTTTTCAATGGGCATATTCCTTCTAGTTTTTCTTACTATGTTATGTGAGTTTCCCATCTCTAAAATTTTATTTATCAAAACTATGAGGTCTACCCCTGCATAAGAATCATCAATTAAGGTATTAGTTCCATTATATAAGAAACATGACGGGTTCCAACATAATTAACTAAATTAGAGATATGTTACTATTGTAATTATTGGCATTGATATATAAACACTGATTAAAGGTTGATCTTTATGTTTGAACTAAAGTTTCATTCCTATACTCTATTTGATTCAAGTAAAGAGAGTCAAGTTTACACATATTGCAACTATAGGATTATGACTTCCTTTATGTTAAAAAAGTAGTGGAAGTCACAAGTTGGTGTTTAGATGTCTTGGGAATAAATTGAATAAATTACACTCATTACGTTACACTAGCTAAAGAGAACAAATTTACTAATTACATAATGAGGAGGTTGCAAATCCCCCAAAGGAAAGAGAAATCATTGAGGTAGAGGCATCCTTGTCAAGATCAAAGGCATGTTATGATAAATGTAGCATGAAGAGGAAATCATGGAAAAGTTGGTGAACTATTCAGTATGGACCCTCTCCCATGATTTCATCCAAGTTTTTTATACAAATTGAAGAGTCTCAAGAGAGGACCTCATCTATGCCATCCTTGTGGGAAATCAAAATATATTCATGTGCAAATCATTATTGGTCTACATTTCATACTTCATCTTGTATAGAGAATATGGAAAACTTGGTGAACTATTCAATATGGACCCTCTCCCATGCTTGCTTCAAAGGTTTTTTTTCAAATTGAAGAGTCTCAAAACATAAATTCATCTATGCCATCATTGTGTGAAATCAAAATATATTCATTTGCAAATCATTATTAGTTAACATTGCATACTTCATCTTGTATAGAGAATATGAGACTTGTTTAGACGTGAAGTTGGGAATTCTATTATTGTAGGCATATGATAAAACATAAATCAATGAAATGATATGAAATCTTGTGAATGAAAACAATTATTTACAGTTCACCATACCTATTCAAAATGATCTCTTCTTGCAATGGAAACTTGTAGTTTGAATGTATCCACTAACTTCCAAGACCACTGAAGATGTTTGTTAGATTCCAAGAGTGATCTTCTATCAAATAGATCAAAGAGTGTCCAATTCATGATTGAGTGTGAGCCAAATTGCAAAGTTTAGGAGCAAAAAACACATGAACAATGGTACAAAACCCGTGAAAATTTGTAGCAACCCCAGGAATCCAGATCTCTCTTTTTTTTAACAACCTACAGGTGCGTGCACATGTGTATAGGAGTGTGTGCGTGTGTCCATGCATACGCACAAAAACATGCATGCATGATGTTGCCTAACATTTACAGCATTAGCTCACTAATGTTTATCTCATTTAATGACTAACATTCTTCAAGGATGTCTTGGTATTCACACATGTACGAGTATTTTTACAATATAGTCTTCACCACTACTTTCTTCTTAGTCCCATGGGTGCCATTATGAGGTCTTAATCTCCTTACCTATGGCTAGTGGAGGGTAAGGGAGGCCTCCAACACTGACCAAGGATGGGTGTCAAGGTTTAACAAAGGTTTAGTGGTGACCACGGTCAATAACACATGGTCTCAATCCCTCGCACGACCATCTGGGCCGTAGGCTATAAATGGAATAGCATGACATGTTCTATGTGTGTGTGAGAGAGACAGAAATAGAGAGACAGAAATAGAGTAGAGAGATGGAGAGTGGGGGGGATATAGCAATACCATTAGGGACTTAGATGACAAACACCACTTATAGGGCCCAATCACCACGAGAAACCGCTCTAATGGGTAAGGCATCATGGTATTGTTGAATGTTCTAATGTGTGTGATCCTTCAACAAGTCCTTGAACCAACACATGAGCCCCTTGTACGACTTCTTTGTATGTATTTAAATGGGATATGGGTGTCATGAGTAGGTTTTTATGAACTACAGAGACATAAGGTTTACCAAATAATGAGAGAGAGTAGAATGGCAAAGGATGTTCATCATCATCATTCTCATCATCATCATCATTGTTCACGATCATCGTCATGGACATCATCATCATGGTCATCATCATCATCATCATCATCATCGTCGTCATCATCATCATCATCATCATCATCATCATCATCATTGTTCATCCTCATTGTTGTCATCATCATCATAATCATTATCATCATCATCATCCCCATCATCATCATCATCGTCGTCATCATTTTCATCATCATCATCATCATCATTGTTCATCATCATCATCATCATCATAGCCATCATCATCATCATCATCATCATCATTGTTCATCATCCTCATCATCCTCCTCCTCCTCCTCATCATCATCATCATAGTCATCATCATCCACATCATCATAATCATCGTCATCATAGTCATAGTCATCATGATCATGATCATGATCATTGTCTTCATCATCATCATCATCATCATTGTCGTCATCATCCTCATCATGATCATCATCATAGGCATCATCATCCTCATCATCGTAGTCATCATCATCATCATAATCATCATCGTCGTCATCATCATCGTCATCGTCATCATCATGATGATCATTGTTCATCGTCATCTCCATCATCATCATCATCATCATCATCATCATCATCCTCATCATCATCATCATAGTCATCATCCTCTTCATCATCATCATCGACATCATTCTCATCATCATCATCTTTGTCCATCATCATCGTCATGATCATCATCATCAACATCATCATCGTCGTCGACGTCGTCATCATCATCGTCATCGTCATCATAATCGTCATCGTCATCATCATCATCATCATTATCATCGTTCATCATTATTGTTCATCATCATCCTCATCATCATCATTTCCCTCATCCTCATCATCATCAGCATCATCATCCTCATCATCCTCATCATCATTGTTCATGATCATCATCATCATCATCATCCTCGTCATCCTCATCATTGTCATAATAATCGTCATCATAATCATAGTCATCATGATCATGATCATGATCATCGTCATCGTTGTCATCTTCGTCATTATCGCCATTGTCATCATCATCATCATCATCATCATCATCATCATAACCATCATTGTTGATCATCATCATCATCATCATCATCGTCATCATTGTTCCTCATCATCGGTGTCATCATCATCATCCTCATCATCATCGTAGTCATCATCCTCATCATCATCATCACCATCATCATCATAGTCATCACCCTCATCATCATCATTGTCATCCTCCTCCTCCTCGTCATCATCATCACCATCATCATTGTTCATCATCGTCGTCATGGTCATCATCATCATGGTTATCATCATCATCATCATCATCGTGATCGAGATCATTATCATCATCGTCATCCTCCTCCTCCTCCTCCTCATCCTCCTCCTCCTCCTCCTCATCATCATCATCGTCATCATAGTCATAGTCATAGTCATCGTGATCATCATCATCATCATCATCATCTTCGTGATCATCATCATCATCATCCTCATCATCATTATCATCATTGTTCATCATCATTGTCTTAATTTCAGTTAGTGTGACGTGTTATGTGTGTGTGTGAGTGAGAGAGAGAGAGAGACGTAGGGTGACGTCGTATTTGTATGTGTGTGAGAGAAAGAGAGAATTAGATAGAGAAATTGTGTGGGTGAGAGAGAGACTGCGTGTGACAGACGGAGTTACTATAGGGTTCGATGGGGAGAGATAGAGAGTGAGAGATAGGGATGGAGGGTCAGGAAGATACATGGAGAAAGGGGAAGAGGGTTAGGAAAATAGGGGAGGAGGAGGATTAAAATTAGGGAGAGGGGGGGTTGAGATGCTTGAAAATGAAATCAAAGCAAAGTTTCAACTAAACATATGCATGCTTGCGTGTTTAATGCATACGCACTAAGAAGCACAATCACGCATTTAGTGTGTGTCCATTACTTTTTAAACTACACGCATGCGTGTTTGTTGCATGTACTCGTTGCTTTAAATTTAGAATTTAGGTGGGCACCATTTTTCCAACCTACGTGGTGGATGGATTAGCTGCTTTGGTTTTAGGTTTGGGTTGCCAAACCAAGTGTTTTGGAAGTCTTGTCTTATGACAGAAAACATGTTTTGTACCACTTCTCCTATTTCATGCATGATTTTGCATATGCCGCACTTCTCCACTACTAATGAAAATTCACACACTTGTGTAACTCTGTCTGTAGATTCTGAATATGTAATTTTTATTTAAATCTATTATATTTTCTATTTTTTATTTAATTTTAAATGGACTAACATCAATCTCACACAAAAGGTAGGCTATTTGCTTCGGCTATAAATTTTGATTGGCTCACCTATTTAGAAAATGGAAAAGAACCCGCACAAGACACAAAGACCTACATCCTAAAAAATTATCGTTATTTGACTATGTTAAGACCAAGATGTCATGGACCAACGCTCAACCTTGTGATTTTACGGCGTCACTGACTTCCTTAATTTAAAAAAAAACATAACATAAATAAATATGGAAAAATAATGTTGCACTAGACACACCTATTATCTACAACTCTATATTAAAATTTTCACAAAATTCCACCATTTGCTTACCAAAAGCGTGGAGCAACACAAACATATTCATTATTTTTTGGGAAAAAAATAACATACCAACCTTAGAAAAACGTCGTTTTTTGGGATTTATACTTAGTTTCTATAAATAAAAGTTATATATTGCGAAAGGTAATCCCATTGTCCACGTTTCATATTATTACACCATATTACAAAACGTTGTGTAGGTACCTCTAATATTGCTTTTTGAAGTTCAGATTTATGTTTTCCTAGAAGTCCATTGCAACGAACGCGTCATAAGTGACCAACATTAGCTTGCACCAGCCCATGTTAAAATTGTATTGCGCATTGGTGCTATGTATAATGTCAGGCATTGGTGCTTATTGTTACTATGCACATTGGTGATTTTATTGGTTATAACAACATCAGCAAGTTAGGTGTGTTATAGCATTGATGCATTTCATCCAATAAATTGCACCAAAAAAAAATATGCTAAAACATCGGTTACAATTTGCGTAGGTTGTAGGAGAGGCTTTTTTTATAATTTTGACCAATTTGTAACACTAAAAACATTCTCTATAACCTATGCTACAGGGCTTTTCCCTTGTAGTCGTGAGTTCTAGAAAGAATGAGGAGAGTCCATAATCCATTATGAGCTATGCAAATAGTCTATGTTAAACCATTCAACATGAGTTTAATATTGTGATTTTCCATTTAGCAGCAAAGGATTCCCAAGTAACTTTGAGAATTAAGGAGAAATTGTCAAAGAAAGAAATAAACACAAGAAAAATTCTACGATATGGAAGGGTACAACAAAAAGAAAAAAGAAAAAAAACTGGAACTTGAAATGAAAGCATCTATAGCACTATGGATCAACCTACTTGAAGATGATTTAATGTTAACAGAGGAAGAGGTAGATCAAGTAGAGGTAGAGGTAAAGTTGGAGAATTTAAAGGCATTTTCTCTATATGTGGAATACAAGGCGATATAGCATTTCAATTTCCATAAATGTTGAAGGATGGAAGGACACAAGAGAGGAGAACTCATATTGCTTAAGCATAACTAGTAGTGTAAGTAAGGTGGTGGAATTGAGGGCTGAGCATAGAGAAAATTTGATGATGCATAAATTATTTTTGCAATCTGAGAATGACGTTGAGATAGAACTACAAGAAAGGAAAAAGGAGGAAATTCTTCAAAATCAAATATAAGATAAAAAGAAAGTGTTGTAGTTCAATTATTGATGGTGCTAGTTCATGAAATTGGTGTCGAAGTAAAGTTTGCAAGTTGAAATTGAAGTGTACACCTCATATCGAAGAACATAGAGTGTTATAGTTACAAATGGGCATTGTATAAGTGTGAGTGTTACTATTGGGGGTTATAGACATGTTTTTGTTGGGGAGACCATGGTCATTTGATAGAATTGTTATCTATGTTGTAAGAAGACATACCTACCAGTTTGAGAAGAATGGAATTAAGCTTAGCTTACATCCATTGAATGACCAAGTGGAAAAGGATAATTGAGTGATGTTAATTCTTGTAATGGAGTATGTGAAAAAAGTGGAGCAACATGAACTCATGGAGTAGATAGATTAAGAAATAAAAAAAGAAAAACATGAGTGCTTCAACAACATCACTTTTGAAATAGGAATAGATTTGAGGTTTTTAGTCCCATATTATTTTATGTGGTGGTGTGCTTCCAAAAAACGAAATAGAGAAAGTGGAGGATGTGTCGCCATGATGGAGACAACTAAAAAAAATTGATAGTGAGAATGCAATACTTGTGTAGTTTCTTTAGGAATTATTAGGAATGGTGTCTAAGAGGGAAGTTCGGGTGGAATTGAGAACCATTGATTGGGAATGGTGTAAGGAAGTAGGCACTTATATAGTAAACAAAAGGAGGTAATACAATCTTGTGAAACATATTTGTGAGGACTCGAAGAGACATTAAAATTTGGGGAAACTTTAGAATAATATTTGATTACGACATTGAAATAAATGGTGTGGATGTTGGAATAATTGAAGTGCATAAGAGGATTCTTAGTCTACACCTTTTGGTATCCTACTTTTTGAGAAGGATGATCAAATTTTGAATTCACAGAGGTCTGATCTTAGTTTCTTTCACTAGTTAGCATTGTCTCAAGTTATTTTGTAGATTTTATAGAGGTTTCTATATCCATTTCCAAATATCCAATAAAAAATTTCATCAAATAGTCTTGAAGCATACCATGAACATGAGGATCCAAGAATAAATGTCTCCATATCCTTAGCACTTGAAAACTTAGAATTGAGATGCGAAGAGAATTGGTGGGTATCATAGGGGATTCACCCTCTTGAGCAATATCTTATCACGTTCATTCATAAAGCGGGTTTTTTTAATTATGAAAAATAAGGGACCAATATATTGTAGGTATTGGGGGGAAGGGAGTAGGGTATGGGGGGTTTATAGGTATTGGGTGGGGGGTATAAAAAGAGATTTCTAGTAAGAATAAGGAATATACCATAAAAATAGGGTTTTTTTAAATTGGGAATATGTATTGGAGGGGGGCTCAACAAAATAATTTTTGTAGGTAATCATCAATATCTAGTGAAATTAGGAGTATTCTTTAATATCCCATGGTTTCAGTGAGTGAAGACCTCATGGTGGGTATAGAGAACAAGTAGTGATTGTCCCTTGGTTTAAATAAGAGCATTTTTTTCAAGAATCCTCTAGGTTTTGCTATAACTATTTTTTTTGAACTTATGACCTTCCATTTATAGCTTCTCATCTCATTTACTCTTTACCAATTGCTCAAGCCACATGTAAGATATGCTATAACTATTTGTAGTAGAGTCACCACAAATTTGCAATCACATAAAACTTACAGGTCAAGCAACAAAAAGACAAAATAAAATAAAGTAAATAACTTAAAGTAATAAAAAAAAAAACCTAAATTATTCAAACGTAGATAACATATGTATAACACATAGTATCTCATCATAATAAGATCTCAATTAATTGTCAAAATTTATAAAAGTGTTGAACATTATTTAAAACTAACATTGACCGTATCCTGTTCTCACTCCCTCGGACTTGAATCTATGCTTTATACAAACCTATAAACCTGTGTGCTTGAAGTCAGGCCACACTCAGTAGATAATACGGACAACTCCCAAATAATTTTTTTTTTATTCTCTTCAGTCTATCATATACCCAGAGACTATTTGTACGGAACGAATTAAGAAAATCCAATTTGCAAAACAATCCCGATTAAAATAAATGTGTTTTTAAAAATTAGTTTTTTTATTGACATAAATCTAATAGACAAATAATCTGGAACAGTGCTATTGAAAAGATTATTGAAGAGAAGTTCGTCTACTTCTTCAAAGAATGCTATATAGATTGGCAATGTAATAAACACAGACATTGATATTCTAGCAAGCACTGGTTCTCTCTTTCTCTTTCACGGAAATGTACATGCTATGAGTATAAATTTGTAATTGCATCCTAAAAGAGGTTATATATTTACTTTTATGACAAGAAGTCCTTTGCTAACATATAATAAGCTTTTTATTAAACAAATAATATTAAGTTAAATATTATATCTATAAGTGTATATTTTACAATTTGGAATAGATGAAGTTTCTTTTTAAATAACAGGAAGATAGACAAGATGTAGAGTCTTTTTAAATTCAAATTATAAAAGAAAAGTTAAATAAAAATAATCATATTTTATATATATAAGTTTGTATATGATAACTAATAATCATTCTATTTACATTATTTTATAACAATTTTTTCAAACTTTAAATAAACAATTATAAAAAAAATATAAAAAATACTTAAAACTTCACTTGTTTGCATATAAATATTCATTGTAAAATGTTCATAGATAACAAGTTAAATGGCTATGTTATGACCACAAAAGACACCCATCATAAAAAAAAAATGCTAGTTGTCTAATATCATCAGATTAGAGGCCTGAACACAATTCCGTAAAATATCAATATTGCTTTGGGAACGAGCTTATTCTTAAGCAATAACCGACAAATTCTGCCATTCTGGGAAGTGAAGCAATATAGTTGCTCCAACTATCTGCTTGTAAACAAAACAAAATGCGCTGAAGTAAACTAACTCTAGAATCAGTCAAGGAATATAATGTGTACCAAATGAAAAAGAGCAAAAGCAAAGATATTCCAAAAGGAAAACAGCAACATAGTTGCATTTTGAATGGCAAAGTCAGTGCAGAGATTAAATGTCTAGAAATAGCTTTTACACACAGGTACATTCCTGCCAGCCACCAGCAAAAGAAAGAAATAATTCGTCAAATTGATTCATCTTTCAAAATAATAATGCAAACTCATTGTTACAGCTACATGTGAACACTGAATCTAGGTTTAATATGATTCGTATCATTTTTTTTTTAAATTTCCAAGTCTTCCTCGCTCCAAAGCCAGAGCTGACTCTTCAGAAATAATCAGCGCATGTTTACCTTAAATAGAACACATTTCCACAAGCAAAGATTCACCACAATCCAATTTGATTTCTTCTCTGTTTCAAGACCAGAAAGAGAAAGGCAGAAAGAATTCGTGGTGATACCTTCTTTAGTGATGGAATCCTTGATCGTTGTAAAGCTTTTAATACGTTATTTACTCTGCTTTTTCCGATCCTTTGGCATTTAATCGCTATATGGAGTATTCTTTGAATTCGCAATGTGAAGTTTCTTAATCTCGAGGCTTGTTCAAGAATTCATATTAATAAACCTGTTCATAAACTATTTTCATTTTACAGTTGGGATCTTATAAGATCTTATCCCAAGGTTGTTCATATTTATATGAAGATCGCAGGTTTATGCCCGTGTACTTAAATTCTCTAGCCCTGTTTATTCTTCTGAAAGCTGTGATCCTTTTCGAAAAGTTGCATTCATTTGAAAACAGCTGCTATACTCTTCTGAAAGTTTCAATATGATTAATATGATATCTCTGGTTGTGAATTGATTACTATGTCATTGTAAAGTGTAGAGGCAAAGAGATCCAAGACCGAAATTAGCTACAAACTCCTAATCACGTATACAAACTCCCAATCACATATACAGACTCTGAATTTAACACAAACTTTAGCTTACACATTAGCATATTTCAAATTGGTTGGCAAAAGACTGGTCGGGCCCAATGAATTATGTGGAAACTTCTCGGCTTCCAGTGCTTATTCGATGGCTATCACATTCAATAGTCTGATCATTTTTGGATTGCGAAGATCACATACAACATAGCAGAGAAGCGAGTTTATGATACCAGCTCATGGAACTAAGCTCAAAGAGAGCATACAGTGCTGTCTAAACAATCTTTATACTTGTGATTGATGTTTCTTTTAAGCCAAATTGCAAAACAATTGGGTTCAAGGGCTCACAGGTGATACAAAACTGAAAATGCAAATAAAAGATTCATTCCTATGACAATAAATCAAATCTTACCCTTTACAAAGTGGAGCTATTGCTAGTCTCCCAGTCAGCTTTCCATTTAATCATGAGGTCTCATCCAACTTTACAAATACATCATTCCTTAGAACAATTAAAAGACTAATGGGATCAGAGTCATTATGTTTGAACTCGATCTCTGTATCAGGGAAAAGACAGTACTAAAAACACTGCTCAACATCTAAAAGATTGTAAATTGATTACTATAATATAGTATGTGATTGTAAATTGTAAACTTTTAATATAGTATGTGATTGTAAATTGTAAACTGTAAAGTGTACATGCAATTTTCCCCTGGTGGTTTGTTAACTACGATAGAAAGAATAACGGCCAGCTAATACAATCGTTTTTGTAAGTTTGTTTTCTGATTGATTTGTTCGGATGCCTTTGATCTGTTCAGATGCCTAGCTGTAATAGTTTTCTGATCAATACTTGGTTCTCATTCTTTAGCTTCGTAGCTTTACTTTGTACCAATACATATTGGGACTCTTATTTTGGGGTTTGTTTGGTATGTGTCCTATCATTCTTACTTCAATATCGAGATCAAATGCAAAGCTGGGCTTTTTTAACAAGGATTTATTTTCATAACACATTCTCATTTGTATTTCAATTATATTTAAAACCTTTTCACTGAAATTGTATCTTGATCACCAATAAAAAAAAATACTCATTCCCAATCTTAAATATTATACACATTATACAGAACACAACTCAAATATTATAAATAATAAATAATTATTATTTTAATTATTATAGATAGGTGAATGATATACAACTTTGAAAGTAAGCCATGATCTTTCATTGAAATTGTATCTTGATCACCAATAAAAAAATTACTTATTCCCAATCTTAAATATTATACACATTATACATAACACAACTCAAATATTATAAATAAAAATAATTATTATTTTAATTATTATAGATAGGTGAATGATATACAACTTTGAAAGTCAGCCATGATCACATTCAGAATCATTAGTGACAATCCAATTTCGATATCTCGACGTCATCATGTATATAACAGCTATGTGGCAAAGAATAATGTTAACAGAGAGTTACAAAGAAGCTCCACTTAGAGTATCAACATTATTTAAATGGCGTCCACAAAAGAGTAGCAGACTACTTTATGAGATTTACAGAATTCTCAAGGCATTATTGTTGGATCTTTTCTCTTCAAGTGCATGTCAGGTGCATCTTAGTTACTATCACTTCTGGAAGTTGTAGAATTATGAAATAAATAAGTATTATTAATGTATTAATATATATAAATGTTTTCTTATTCTATTTTTTTTTTATAAATTATAAATACATAATGTATAATATAATGTATTTGGTATTTTTTATAATAAAAAAATTACACTAAAATCATTATCATATATATGTGTGGGGTATTAATGTACTTGTAACATTTTAAGAAAATTATTATAAATTTTAATCATTTATATTAATAAAATGAAATTTTATATTATATAATTTTCATAATTATTATGTTTATAGACTTTTTTATTTGACATTTGGGGTGAGCTACCGTTTATACTTTTTCATCTAGATGAGGATGAGACAAGTGTGTTGTAGCTAGCTGATGAATGGATAACTCATAGATGATGAATGGATAACCAACACTTCATGGCAGATAACTAGAAGAATGAGAATGGCACATAACTCAACAAACTATGTAGGTGTGCTGGTTTATTTAATTAGTTTCTTCTAAGTTTAGTTCGTTATAGCAATTAGTAATAAGTACTTGAGATGAGAAGTTGTCAAAGGAAAGTTACAAATCCATGAATATTTACAAAAAGAAAAATAGCATCTTTTAAAAACAAAATTAAAAGAAAAAATCTTCACCTTAAAATATGTAAAATTTACTAATACCTAAAATTAAATAAAATAAGAATAATAAAAGTCGCTTTTGAATAAAATTAATATGAATAAATATGATTCAATACTTAATATAAACTTATTTTAAGATAAATTTAGACATTTAAGTTAAAAAATATTACCCTTAAAATTTAAAATTGGGATGACCTATGATAATGAAAATTGTTATGATATGTGATCATGAATAAGTTTATTTCATTTTTTTCTAATTACTTATTATATTATGTCTAAAAAAAGATTTACATGAATCAATTAAAAGTAGCCTTAAAAAAACACTTACAGTTCATATTCTTACATAGTTCAAAATAGTTTTCAAAAGATAGAGAAAAAATCCCCAAAGTCTAAATGCCTCTATCCCTTACAAAGAAGTGCAAAATAATAACTTAATATCATCACACTTAAATCATAGCCATAAAGTTCCTTGCTTTTTACACCATATAAACTCAAAATACTTATAAAAGGGGAAATATCACAAATAAAAGTAAGAACCATAAGGTTTTAAGACTTCATCCTCCATGTCGCCACAAAATAAAACTCCTTCAACTACATTAAATGTCATGTCCCCTCAACATGACCATTAAAAGAAATTTACCATGCTGCAATTCCTAGGGGCTCAAATTGACATTAATTATTCTTCCTAGGGAAAATTTTGCTAAGAATGTTTTTGAGGTGTGTATTTAATTTTATTTCATCATCTTTATTAATTATGCAATTTAATGATGTGGAAATAAGCTTTGCAAGTCACGAGGGTGCATTGGGGGCAAGTCAGCTTGCCTTGGTGAAGAATAAGAAACTCTATGACAAAAAGGAGTTGAAGAGATAAAGGGAAATTGTCTAAAAGCAACAGAAAAGCAGAAAGAGGTAAAGGCAGGAAATTTTTGCAAAGGGAGGGCGCAGTTTCCTCTTAGAGAACTCAGAAAAGATCTAAGGACAAAATCAGGAAAGTTTTGGGAAAGGAAAGCACAATTTCCTTATGGAGACTCAGTCTTAAAAGCCACGAAAAGAAGAAAGTTGTCATAAACAAAAGCAATAACTATTTGACTAAGGAGGGCGTAGTTTCTAAACCCGAGGGATGAATTGGACATGGAAATAATTCCACATGGTCCTACATTCCAAATTTCCCAAGGAGGGCGCTTATGTGGCTAGGGTTAGGGCACCGAAGGGATTGACTTGCTCTCACAGGCTACCATTGGCCTCCACTTGCTAAACAGGTAATCCAGAATGCTATTAAAGGAGAATTCAAGCCCATTGCTTCAGTTTGTTTGATGATTTTATTGCTTGATATTATGTGAGCATTATTTTCTGAGTGATGGACCTCAGAGCTTTGGGAGATGAGCCCCAAGCCTTCCGGTCCCCACTTCTTCCTTCCCATTCCCTTGACTTTGCAAGTATGGAGCGCATGTTGTATAGCCAATGAAGTCTTCTTAGTCATCTTTTGGCAGCCTCCATCAAGTTTAGTTCGATCTCCAGTGAATCCCATGCTTCATCTATGCTCTCAACCCTTTCCGGGTCAAGTTTTGGGCCTCATGCCTATCATTTTGAGTCCCTTGATGTAATGGTCAGTGAATTTTTTTTATCTCTGATATATACCCACTAATAAATACTGTTATTTATGTCATTAAATTCGAAATATCACTGTCCCTTAAGTCTGCATACTCATTTTCATATGTATAAGCTTAATTAGTCATTGAAATGAGGGATTTGAGCATCCTATTGCAATAATAACTGAGTCTTGTCCATGGGAATGAGTTTGGATGGTATGATATGATTTAATATGATGTATTAGGCTATGTCAAATTAAATTAGCATGTCTGACACATTTCTGTTACAAAATTCAAGCTTATTTGCACACCTTTGCTAGATTACTAGTTAATTTTGGCTAGTCTAGCTATTCTTTAATTTTAGAGAGTTATACTCAGTAACTTTTAGTTCTGTAAGTTGTTGCATATCACTGAAAGACATACCTACCCATCCATCATCCCAGACTAGAAATTCGTTGAGGTCGTACTGGGTTTTGGGATCCTCCATTGCGCAGGGTCTTACGAGGCCAAAATTATCTAAAAACCCCAAATTATTCCCAAACTCCCCAAAACCTTCCAGACCTATTAAAAACTTTCCTAAACCAATTTGTATGATATCTTAAGGCTTGATTAACCCTCTGCAAGTTTCCCGAAGCCCCTGGTTGAAAGGGCTCAACTACTAGATTCCTAGTTTCACGGTTGGGTGGCGTGGAAGCGTAGAAGTAGGTTTTTGCATAGAGGATTTTGAAACCTAAATGGTGCCCGATATAAATGTGCTAGGGAAGAGGAAATTATTTGTCTCAATTACCTTTACTTGCTTCCCACTGCCTACTCCCTTGTCTGCAATTTATCCCAGCAAAATACCTTAATTTCCTAGTGAGCAATTTACTGAATGTTAGCAAGTGTAATAGAAGAAATTTAATTTAAAATGCAGCAATAATTAGTGTTCAGGTGTGTGTATCAGATTTGGGACATTATATTAAATGCCTCCTTTAAAAGTGAATTTGCTGCAAAACTATATTCTAGCTATAAATGTGATTAAAATGCACATCCACAAAGGATTCATTTTCTGCCACCATTTCAATTGTAAAGATGTTAAGTTTTCCTTGTTGGGTTTCCAATCAATCATGGTCTTGGAGTCACCATATACTTGTAAATGAGAAATTTTATTTGACCTTGCAAAAGAAAGAAGCCCCAAAGGGACAAAAAAAGGTATTAGTTCCTTTACCCCCTCCCAATTTTAAATTAAAGAAATGGTTCGGAGTCAAATGAGATTTGAATCCAACACCACAATGACCAACACAATGGGGACAATCCCCATCAATCCCAATTGAAGAATCATAAAAAATTTCTAGGTTTACTATATGCCATCTTCAATTAGGATCCTCACTCTTAGAAACTTCATCGAAAGCCCCTAGAATTATCTAAGCAAGAATATGTGTGTTCACCTATAATACTTAAAAGAACACCTTATTCCTATGTAGCCATAAACCCCAACAAAAACCTAGGCTAGAAGTTCTTTTAAAATGTACTATCAAATTGAGAATTTATTTGGATACTTCTAAGATGTCCCGAAAGGAAATACTCACCGAAGTACAAGAGAATTTGAGGATTGATAATGAATTCTACCAAACTTGCTTTGAGAAAGAGAAATGTAAAAAAAGATTATTTACAAATTTTTCCCCATTCAAACACAAAACATAGATATTTGGAAGAATCCCACCCCTCTTCAAGAAGTTAGATCCCAAGTTAATATCTTATTTTCTAAGGAGAGTCGAATAAAAAGATTTAATTTTAAAGGACAACCCAACTTGTAAAGGACCACCAATTTACTTCATTATTTTAGTGAGAGTAAAGTATAGACTCATAAGCTTGTTTGGCCTGATGCCATTACCACACAAGTGAATCATCTTCTTCCCAAAGTAATTTAATCCAAAGCGCTTTAAATCTAGAATGTAAGAATCTCATTCCAATACTAAAGATAATTATATAACATTATTTTAACAATATATATTATTTAATATTAAAAAACAATATATAACATTAAAATTAATAAACTAAATAATAATATTTTAACAATATTGTAATAAACAATTTAACAATATTTTATTAATAAATTTAAAAAAATGGAAAGAATTTATAAATCTTATAACTAATATAATATAATGAGTTATCATTCATACAAGAAACTTTAACTCATGTATAGGTTTTGACTTTCCATAATATTGATACAAAATTTTATCATTACTCTTCTTTTGAAAACTTCATACTTCTTTAAAATTTCCAAATTACTATTTATATATTATTATTCTCAATTGTTTTTTTCGTCATCTCTATATGATTATATATTTATCTAATAATATAATAGATAAAATTTAAATAATATAGAATCATAAAGTTGAAATATGGTTGTTTCATATTGATTAACGATGTTCTTTTAAAATCCTTCATATAATGATAATATTGTTGAAATTTACTTATTCGAATGTGATAATTTTGTTAAAGTTTACTTTCAATTGTATGTTGATAATTTTGTTGAATTATATTTTTTTCAAAACACTTAAAAGGATAATTTTGTTAAAGTTTACTTTCAAGTGTATGTTTTTTTGTAAGCTGCACAGTATATTATATTACAGGGGTAAAAAATTACATCCAAAAACTCAAGACTGTCTGAGGTCGAAAGAAGCCAAGCCTCCTTCAGAGCCTTTCAAAAAACAAGACACTTGTCTATCCAGATTCATACTGGTAATGCTCATGACTAAAAGTATTGTTCATGACTGATAAACAAAGAGACCAGGTTGCATGGAACCATAGATGACATACTAAATTTCGGTAAACCAGCAGAGCCCAACTACTTATAAAAAGACATAAACATAAACTGTAACCAAACATAAACATAAACATAAACTATAACCATAAACTGTAACCAAAAGCCTGCAAGAGACGGAACCAAAAGGAAACCTGTTCAGAATGAACATTAAGCCAAGGGTAATTCTTCAGTGATGGGGCAAGCCCATCGTTCCTCCTACGACACAGTAGGTGAGTTTGTGGCAGCAGTTGGTGTAGGAGTTAGAAAAGATGGATGATGCTCCGTTTGCGGGGTCGACGAGTCCTTCTGTCATTTGAAAAGAGGTTCCACTGTAGATGGAACTGGGAACGGTTTAGCACGTGGCATTTTGGTAGAGCCGCCTGTTGCGCTACCACTGCCACCCAGACTGGATATGGCACGACCACCTGTTTTGCTGCCACTAGCACCTCCACCCTGTGCATCCCCCCCCCGAGTTGTGCATGTTCAAGCTCGAAATAATTGTTGTTCCTTTCCAGGAAAAGGATTTGTCCATGGCTGTAAGTTGAGCATCAATCTCAGCAATTTTAGTCTTCATGGAGTGAACCGCAATCTAGGCTTCCACCCAATTACTAAGCATATCCTCTGCTAAATTACAGAGCATATTTTTCAACATTTAGTAATGGTTTATACGACCACCTTCCTCTCCTGTTGAAAGCTTACGGTTCAGCACCTTATTCTCCCATGCTTCCACCGGGACTTGAACCCTCGCTGAAATGTGCGGTTCATAGTCCGTAGGGATGGGAGCACTACAACCCCTGTGGGTTTTGGCCCTCCCCGAGTTGGCACGCCTAGGGGTACCTCGCTGGCGAGACATGGCCGCAGAATTGAGCCTGTAACCAATATGCAGAGGAGCAAAATATCCGTCGCTGGCTCTGGAACGCACAACAATAGTAGCAAGTCTGTAAACCTTCACCCTAAACTTGAACCCAATGCCACTATCCTCGATATCATAATACACAAGGTGAAGCTGAGTTAACCTCCTGTCAATCACCATAAAACCTTGCAGATGGGCCATGAATGATCCTAGGATGTCGTACCTCTTCCAGCCCAGCTCGCATGCTCCGAAGTGACTTGGGAATTTTCTTCTGAGCTCAGAGAATCCTGGGCAGGTTAACGGCGGTCATGAGCCGGGTGGTGAGAGGTCATCTTTACACGGGCCAAAGTCAATGGCCGGAGAACAGGCTAAGTGTCACCGGGGTTCGCTGGACAAGAGACGTCAGGCATATCATTCGCGTCTGGGCAAGACAAATCATAGCTGGCAGTTTGAGTCGGTGGTTGGAGAGCGGGGCACGTGTCATCAAAGTTGGCCAGACAGTTGTCATCGCTATTATCACCCACATCTGGGCACTTTCAAGTGTATGTTGATAATTTTGTTGAATTATATTTTTTTCAAAACACTTAAAGGGAAACATTAGAGAAATTGAGAATCTTAATTCCTCAAACTATATTACTTTCTTTCCTCAAATTTCAAGATCTGAATTATATTTTACAAAATTTTCATTTTCTTTAATTTTTTTGAAGCATGTCATTAATTAATTTTTTTTTTAATTTGCACTTAATTTTATTTCCTTATATCTTTTTATAGAGGCTTTATATTAATACATTGTTTTTGAGTTTAATGTCCTTGAAATACTTTTGTTTTCGTCTCCGATCTTATTTCAATCAAGGATGAGACTCCTAACTATAACAAAACTTAAAAAGATTAGAAATCTTTTTAAACCCCCTAATATTAGTGATGAAAAACTAGTTAGGAAAGGAGAATAAGAGAAAGATTCAGGAAATCAAGAAAGCATAGTTAATATGACCCAAATTTAATTCATTAATCTTAGAGTATATAGATCATTGTTTTTCTAAATATATAGGTGTTCTTATTGAAGGGTTTATATGTAAGTTAATTCTTATAATTTTTCTAAATATATATGTAGTTATTAAAAGGTTTATATGTAAGTTAATTATCATGGAAGGTGGGTGAAGCTCAATTATCTCCTTCCATTATGATGTGATGGTGGCTATTTTACAATTAAAGTATTGAACACAAGTCAACACCATACATATTTATTTCAATAGAGTTCACACCACCTTCATTCATATCTCTATTTATATGTATACGAGTCTAACTCAAAACACAATTGGATTCACACCACCTTCAAACACATATTATACTTATTGAAACACTAATATAACTTCACACATACTTGAATTTGCACCAACTACTAAAGTAGAGTACCTATTCAAACCTCCAAGTACACTATCCAACCCTCTAAATACATAATTTCAAATCTCCTAATATCTATATTTTTTAATATATTAAAAACACCTCTTCATCACTTTATACTAAGCAACATATTGCTTTCATTTTTAAGAGCGTTGAATCCCCAAATATGAAGTGGCTTTTCTATAATATTATCTATTTAATAAAAAGACATTGTAGGAAGAGTTCAAGTCATTTAAATGAAATTTTAAGTAGAGAATAGGAACCTAAATTGTATAATTATCTTAAATAGTTTATCTTTTTAAAGTTTATCTTAAAAATATGTTACATTATATGACTTATCTACATAATATGAAAAAAACTGTTAATTAAATTTAGTTTTAGTGCTAAAGATAAGAAATCATTTTTCAATTGGTTTGAAATCTTAATAAAACATAAATATAAAGATTTATAAGAGAAAAATAAGATAGTAAGATACAAACTTTAAAATAAATTTTAAGTCAATTTAAATGTATTAAAATTGATATGCAATATTTACAATTTTGCATATTTTACTTAAATTCTTTTTTTCAAAAAAATTAATAACTTTTTTATCAAGTTTTCAAAAAGATACATCCATTTTTTATCCAACTCAAAAAAATAAGAATCAGAATTTTTAAATACAAATCTTAGATAAACTTTGTCCTTTAAAATATTTCTTTTTTAATAATAAATATTAATAAAAAATAACCCATTACCATATATTCTAATGTAACATCCTATAAGTGTAAATGAGATAGTATTAGCAGTGTTCCACTGAGGACGAGTAGGGGACTTGGGGATTCCTGGGCGAAACTTTCCCTCCCCAACCATGCCCCTTTGAATATTTTTTTAATATTTTCTCATTATTTTCACATTTTACAATTCCTACTTGGTACTACTTCGAAAATAAACTGATGTATTTAGTATTTACATTGCACAATCATTAATATACATCAAATGAATTATTATTTTTGATATTTTATTTTATTTTTATAATTTTAGAGACGNAAATATCCTTAAATCTGGGTGGTCTCCATGCATCCCGAATGTTCGTTTCCCTGCTCCCGCGTCCCCGTCCCGGAAACTTGGAGGGACATTGCAATTTAGTTGCTTCTTATTGGTCCACTTAACTCAATGAAATTAAACTTGGTTAATTTGTTTAAACTAGTACATATAATAAATGATAACTTAGTATCTAGAAGGGTAAATGAGATATCAAATTTTTCAAAATGGCTGTTCCTATTGTTGCACTTAATTCAGTGGATTTAACTTGGTTGTTAATGTCTAATTCAATGCAGTTTAACTTGGTTCTTAATGTGTCTGCTAAATACATGCATTCCAATAAATGCATACTTTACCATGCCATGAAAATTTTGGGACATAAATGTGCCTTGAACAAAAAGTATAGCTTCCTAAATGCCATGGAAGAAGTATATATATAGACAGAAAAGATGTTTTACATTTATGTTCGTTTCTTCACAATACCATCTCCCTACTCCATTTTACATGTCACGGGCACCTTAGTTTATCCAAGATGCAGTGAGGTTTTCTTTATGTGGCAAGCTTCATAGAAAAAAGTTTTTGATTCAAAATGTTCAATGTTTTGATAATAAGAAGTCTTCTTCGAACATAGTAAATACAATGCAAATACCGTATTCTATCTGAATTTAAGCATCACAGCAATCCTCCCTAAAATTCTAATCGAAATCACAACTATCTAGCAACTATTTCTATTTATTTAGAACCTTCACCTACTAGACCATCATTTCTAACAAATCTGTGATTCAGTTTATCAGCCCATGATCAACCTTGAAAGACACTATCACGATATGCATTTCTAACAAATCTGTGATTCAGTTTATCAACCCAGCATTTCTGACAACCTTGAACGACACTGTCACTCGATCTTTACTTCTAACAAATCTGTGTTTCGGTGTATCAACCAAGCATTATTCTGTTAAAGATAGATGCATAATATATGCTCGAGCTGCAGAGGTCCTTAGATCCTAATTCTCGTTGTGGTGAGTGCTTATCAGATGCCAAAGTTTCTGGTAGAGGGTGTGGATGTTAAAAAAATTGACATCAAACACCTGCATCGTCAAAAAACATATACATATATGCTTATTGCAAGCAGAGAATCCAAGTGCTTTTATACTTGGCTATGGCTAAAAGTGATCTCCATGCAGTAAAATGTGTGTAACTCAAACAAAAAAAGAGTCCTACTTTTTTTTTATTTAACAAAAAATACTAATTCTTACTAGCCTTGGATTTTTGGTCAGCGATGCAAAAGGCTTGATGAACTCTTCATAGCCGTGGATTTTTAGCAGCGCAGAAGGTTTGCCTACGGTTTTTGAAAGACCTAAAATGACCTTAATCATAAAGAAGAAGCATGCTATCGCTGACAACGAGTATAAGAGATTACCTTGGCATGTATGGTATGATAAACTCTGTTGTTAATGGCAGAAGAAGCAGCACTCACAACTTCAAGCCCACCTTCTTCCAACGCCAAGAGAATATCAGAGTACACAATCTCATGTTCCAGAGTGTTCGTCCAAATCTGAATACCCAAACCCAGAGAATTTATTTTCACTTCAGGGTATTTTCGATCTAATCCTCCCAACGGAGGAGTTTTATTGCACAATTTCTTGAATGAAACTTTTGCATTTTGATCAGAGTTGACCTTCATTTTCTCTCTTTCGGCTGAAAGTTCTTCAATTTTTCGCTGTAGATGGCTAACATAATTCACAGCCTCCAGTACTTGTTCTGACACTGTCCGTTTTCCCTGCAAAACAGACCATCCAGTTTCCATTCAATAAAACCCTAGAAAATAATGTTATGTCTCAAAACCCTAGAGATCAAGCTGAGAAAAACATACTCGGAGATTTTCTTCTGGGAGCAAAGATCTAAGCCGTGAAAAGAGCAGTTTCATTTCATTTCGCCGCTGTCTTTCAATCATTTTGTGATTCCTTTTGTCAGCCGTGACGGAGCCTCGTAATCTATTGCTAGACTGACCATCAGTTGGAGGACTGGAATTGCAGAATGTTTGCAATAGTGGAAGACTCGAAAGGCTGGCTGGGGTTTCGGAGATGCCGCCATGGACGAAATTAGTTCTGTGGGCATGACGATCATCAGTACTATAACTCGGTAGAAATGGATCTTGCGTTGATGAAAATGGATCGGAATTACTCGATACGCTTTCGATATTAAACTTGTTCGTGACATCGTTGTAAGAGAAAAATGGTGAATGTAACCAGGAAGGAATGCTCATCTTTGAGGTCAATTAAACCTTGAAAACCTAATTTTAAAATTGGGTAAACTTTGCCAACGATTTACATCCGAACAAGTGGGTCCGCGATCGTCTGCAAGAAATAAGCGAGCGAGTGGGTCGGCGATCGTCTGCAAGAAGATAAGTATTCGGTCAGTTCCGGCCTTCCAGTTAAATACAAAATCCCAATCGAATCCTGATAAATAACTGAGCTGAGGATCATAATAATACCTAAAGAAATGAATTGGGATCTCTGATCAGACTGAAAGATCTCTTCCGGCAGACGAAGCACAAAAGCCTGTGAAAGATCGCATAATCCGCCATTAATGTGTATTAAAGACAGCTCACAACTCGATCTGTCGCGACAATTCTCAATATTATAAGCTATATCGAAATTATTGAGGGCAAACATACAGACAATAATTGTTATTCTTTTGCCTATTTGAATATCCTACCAAACCTGTATAAAGTCCAGCGCGTGGTAGTAGTTTTTTGTTTGATGTGTGGGTTTAAGGTTGGTATTTTTTTTCGATACTAGGGTTGTATATGAAATTTGGTTTGTAACCTCAATAATTGTGCGGGGATACCGTCTGACACGCTACATCACTTAGCTAACTCAGTGAACTAAATCTTGAGGTTCATCAGCATAAATTTCTTTTTTTTTAATTTCTAACTGCCTCTAAAGTTAGGTTAAACTGTTTTAAATTAGTGTGAGGGTAAGGTTTCCAACATAAAGTTAAAACCTATTTTAATATGGCTCACTAACTTTAAACTGTTTAAAATTAATATTAGGTAAGGCTTCCAACAGAAAGTTAAAACTTATTTTAATATGGGTCAACATAAAGTTAAAACCTATTTTAATATGGCTCACTAACTTTAAACTGTTTTAAATTAATATGAGGGTAAGGTTTCCAACAGAAAGTTAAAATAAGCTTATTTTAATATGGGTCGCAAAAATGCTGTTATTTAATAGTTTTGATAAGTTTTAGGAAATTATATATATGAAAGTATATTAGTACATCTATATAGTGTGTGATTGGATCATGGGATCAAATGGTTTAGAGATAAGGATGGAATGTAAGATACTTTAGAAAAAAAATTATTCTTCATATTTTTTTAGTTAAATCTGTTCAACTTTGAGTTACTCATGCTTAGCTACATGTTATTAGTTTTGTTATCCATTTATCAACTGATTTGTCTAAAAAATGGAAGATTTTCCACATGTTTCCTGTTGGTTTTTGGGTTTTTGCAAGTGTCTAGCCATGAATTTTCAGGGAATTTTCAAAACTTGCAAAAGCTTTGGTAGATCTTACAGAGTGTGGGTGTTTGGGGGTTTTCTTTTCGAGTGATTTCATTTCTGTACTTAAAGTAGCCCAACAAACAACAGAAATCGGATTTTGTGGATTAACTTCACCCTCAGAAAATCAGTTAGAAAGTCGAAATCTTCCCTATAGTTCATCAACTATATATATAGAGAGAAAGAGTTTAATCTCACATTCTTCTAGTTATAAAATGTTGGCTATTTATTCATCATTTATGAGTTATCTATTCATTAGTACTAGTTATTTTTTTTATATGTTTTTTATAATTGTTTATTTTGAATTTTGAATCACTGAACAGTACACTTGTATCATACTGATTTCTAGATGAAAAAATATAAACCATAACCCACCGCAAATCTGAAATAAAAACCTTAATTCATTTAATTAACAATCCCATCAAACCAGCGTACAGATAAATCTCCCTTTGCATGAAAAATAAAATCCATAAAGATAAGGTCGGTATTTCTTTATCGTCCCCACTTTAGCGGCAGAACGATCCAGGCAAATGAGTATACGACATTATTACGTTATACCAGGAAAAGAAATCCAGAATAAAGATAAATCTCTCTTTTTTTTTCATTGAAGATTAGCGGTCATAAAGATGAAATGACTGCTTCCTTCTAGGGCCATTTTTCATGCCAGGACAATCCCTGGGTATGAGTTAAAACATTATAATGGGATCATACCCCCAAACAAAAGTATATTGTATACGTGATGTTCAGTATTTTAAAATTATTTCCTACGTTTTCAAGTTAGGTAGTTTCTGAGTTGTATACCATGTTCACGGACAATGCGGACTGCAGTGTTGACCAAAACCCTTCATGTGATCTTTTATTCCGATCGATTTTAAAAATTAAAAAAAAATTTGTTTTCACGTGCATAATACCATCTGGCACGGCCACTATAAACAGTTATTTGAACTATGCTCGGGGAAGAGTTTAATTTTCTTTGAGTTCTTTGTGATTTGAAGAATATCACGATTTTTCAATATAATTAGTGGATGGCAGGAAGGTTATTTTAAAATCTATAATCCCTCCAAAATTCTTAAAATATCTATTTATATTTGGAACGTTTTACATCAATCAAATATACACATATTTTCCAATTGAACCCAATTTGACACTCGATCAAGCCTTAGCAGTATATATTTTATTTAAATATTAAATATTATATAATAATTTATATAAAAAAACTACACTGTATAACTCGACCACTTTTGTCATTATATATTTTATAATATGAAATTTAGTTAATTTATATATGTATTTTTAATATAATAAAATCTTGACATATGATTCTATATAAATAAATATTTTAATATTTATTTTAAATTTTAATAATAATTAGGTTCGATGAAAAAGTTATTTTGAAATAAAACTTATATCTTTAAACCTAAAGAAACTATTATGGGATTGAAAAAAAGATTTAATTTTGTAACACAAGTGAGCATGCTGATAAAAGAGCCAGATTGGAACAAGAGGCTCTTCTATCAGCTCTCACCGGAATGGACTCTAGTACATGTTTCCTAATACTTTTGAGACTTGCATATCTTCAGTTCACTGTGCCTAATTTTTTAAAGTATTAAGTAATTAAGATAATGTATTTTTTATTATATATATATATATATATTTTTTCTAATTAAAGGTGAACTTCTTTATTTATATTTAAAACTGATAAATTTAGTTTAATATTGTAATTTTTTAAAATAATAAATTGTTTGAGTGTGAGTTTTTTACAATATGAAATAATGTTTATAAAAATGATGTTGTAAAATACTTTCTGAAAAAATGATAAAAAGGATACCAATTTTCAATACAACTTTATCTATTCCATTCATTTTCTTTAATAAGAGGTTTCATTTGTCATAATGCACACAATGTACATGTGTTTTAGGAATGTTACAGAAAAACATTAGAGTTTGGGGTAGAGTATGATGGCCAGCAAAGCAGGCTAGTTTGATAATAACTTTATACTCTAGTTTGAGAAGGAATTTGTGACCTTCAAGGCTATGTCTTGAAAGCAATAAGTAATTTTTTAAGTAATAAATATCAATATCAATATCAATTATTTTAATTTTTTAAGAGAATGTAATAAATATCATATTTCTATCAATAAAACAAGTTAAATTAGTTAGAGGCTTCAATAAATCTCCATTGTCACTTTTATTTTCATGCATGTTTTTTTAAGAAGAAAGATAGTCTACTTCTACGAGAAGACTCTAGTAGGAAATTAGGATATTGTCACCTCTAAAGATAAGAGAGGCCTAGGTGGTTAAAAGTTAGTTGCTCCTTTCAAAAGGAAATTTAAGTTAAATCCATTATGTAGAAAAATATATTAATCTTTTTGAATTCTAGTTGAAGATTGAAATCTAATATTTCATAGTTGCACCTACTTAAGGGGTCAATAAAGATGTATATAAATAGTTGGCTATTGTAGTTTCAATTAGAAAGGGATGTACCATTAGTAATCTCAAACTAGGTGGATCTTTCCCATGTCCCTTTGATCTTGTGGGATGACAAATTATTGGTAGATATCGAAAGCTTGTTGGGGGGCTATGAACAAATGGAATTCCAAAAGAAATTAGAGGGAATCTAGATGGGTGAACTCGCATCTACATTCTTGATTATGTACTATTTCCTTTCAAATGAAACTACTACCACAAATATTAGGTGGGCATACAAAGTTTGGTTGCCAAATCCTACAATATTTAGACACTTAGAAGTTAGTTAAGATCAACTTGGCCTAATGGAATTAGGTAGAGTGTGTTTCTTTTGAATGCATTAGTATGCACTTGTACTTATGTAAATTGATGGTCACAATATGTTCCAAAGGTAAAGTGATCTATTGGTTCATCTTCTCCTCTATCTTAAAAACTATATTGATAAGTGGCTTAGCACTTGATTGGTCCATTATCTCTATTTTAATACCATGGAATGTCCTTTTCTCATGATCAATTGCAATAAACACACATGTATATTATTTTCCTTTGCATTAATGTATTGCCTTAAGTGGTCAATTGGTTAGATCCATGGATTTGTTTCCCTATTTGATGGTTTTAACCACCTAATACTTTAGTGTATTGATCTGTGATATTTTGTGTGAGTAATTGCTCAAGGTGTTCAACTCGTATGGAAATGATTTGTTTTGTTCGAACATGGTATGAGAGTGCTTAAAAAAAATCACTCCCATTACAGTTGATCAAGATCTTAAACTTGTGTAGACGCATACATCAAATTATTTCTAGATTATACTATTGTTATGTGTTTTGGGTTAATAGAGGGATTCGATTGCATTAGTAGCATTTCTTTTAGTTAGAAATGTTTTTTTTCACTTGAAAATGTTTTATGTTTTCCTTGGATATTTCCATTTTACAAAATTTAGAGGTATATATATTGTTTATATTTATAGAATTTTGTTTAAATCTTTGTCATATTGTTTAGTACTTTAATTTTCTTTTCTATTTTATTCATGTTTTTCTCTATTTTCAATCTATGTAAGATCTTTGTCATGCACTTTCTATGAACTCAACAAATCATAAACATAGCAGAAAGGGTTTTCTTGGTTGCATGTGCTCTTTTTCATGCACCTTATGGAATTTTAGTAAACTAGAAATAGACTGAAAACTTGAAGTTTTTACATAAGCTAGCCAATATCTATAACCAAGTTTTAGAAACTTCCATTTATTTTTTTCGTTAATAAATTACAAGGGTGAAAACACGAAGTTGGGAAACAATTCCATGACAATTTTCTTTCTTTTGTATAATTTCCAGTTTCTCGGCCGAGAAAAAGATCAACATATTTTCTCAACCGAGAGTTGTAATATATCTCAGACTAGGAATTAACCATGGTTAAAATTCTCTCGTTCGAGAGTTCTTCCATAGTTAGAAAAGTTTTGACCGAGAGTATTAAATTTTCTCATCCGAGTATTGCCATATTTTTCATATTAAACTCTCGAAAATATTTCTTAGTCAAGAGCTTAGATTCATTTTCAACTCTCGGCCGAGAAATGTTTAACTATATAAAGGAAAACCCTCTCCCCACTTAGTCGACCATCGTAATCATTTTCTACCTTTTCGGTCAGGGTAAGATCTTTTCGTGCTTGGTAAGGCCTTTTCGTGCTTTTTCTTAGTCGACCATGACCATCATTTTAGGTTTTTCGGTCATGGTAAGAGCTTTTCGCGTGTGGTAAGGAATTTTTGGGATTCCTCTTAGTCGACCATCGTCATCATTTCATGTTTTTTGGTTAGGGTAAGAGCATTTCGCGCTTGTTAAGGTCTTTTCAGGCTTGGAAATGAATTTTTCCTGTTTTTGACACCCAATTCATGTGCGTTTTAGTCGACCGTCATCATCATTTTCGGTTTTTTTTGGCTTTTCAGGCTTGATCAGGGCTTGTCGGGCTTGCAAACAGAGTTTCCCTATTTGGGAAGCCATTTCATGTGTGTTTTGAGAGCCATTAGGTTGGGTGTGTAACATTCTGTAGCCTTGCCCGAATTTGTGAGGTGGAGGGGTTAAACACGCAGGGGCAGACCTTACATGCATAGTGGGCTCAATTAGGACTAGGAATTGGTGAACAAGTGTTCCACCACACGCCAAGATGAAGGGAAGGCCACGGTAAGAGGAATTTCAGGTCATAATTTTATACCCTGGTACATGCATTGTTTCATTCTTTGCACTGTAGTGGGTATAATTGAAAATAATTGATTTTATATCAGAATTTTAATTAAGGTAAAATATTACCATTAGTATACTCTACCAACCAAGCTCTTAGTTCACAGTAAGCAAGCTCTAGCTTTTAGATCCTTTATATAAAACTATGTATTACCGTTGTTATATCTACTTAATAAGAGTAATACAAGCAGTGGGTCGTCATGTATAAGCTAATCTAATAAATACTATTATGAAAATAAGGGAGTAGTATACCCATTGATATGCAAATTATTCTTATATTAGGCGTGTATTTGGTGAATGACCTATGGGAATCATAGGGAATAGAGGAAAATATTAATTACCTATATATAGGAAAAGGCAGAGATAAGTAGCAGTTTGTATAGACTAAGCTTTATGAGCAGAGTAAGCATAGTCATCACGTAATCACTACTAGTTAGCTTGTGATAACATAGGTAAATAGAATGCATTCAATAGTCGTATGACATAGTCAGAAGATTCCTAGCTCATAATCCAGGAATAAATAGGGTACTTGATGGTTGCATTAGTGATTTAATGGGTTCTAGGAAAGCATGTACTAGGGTTGGGCAGTAGTGTCAAAAAGTATGATAATGGTGGCATGGTTCATATTGAGGAGGGAGAACCAATAGGGTAAAGTCCCAATTGCATATAAATCAATATGTAACCACTAGTTTATACAGATATAGTAATCCCCATAATAGCATACACAGAGCTTTGTGATTAATAGTTACTCATATGAGAAAGAGGATGTAGATGTATCACTAATAAGAGGTTGATGTAAGCTCCTAATCTATACGTATTAAATCGACTGTAATTCAGAGCTTATGTATGCTTAAGTAATGAACACATTGATTCCATAACAGTGTAAGACTAGCAAGTGTTATAGTCATAACCATTTCCTTTAAGATGATATGTTGCTTAATTACAACCATTCCATATTACCGATCATATTACGTATTTATCCTAATCTAACCAAGCTTCATTGTGCAAACTGGGCATACATATTATAAGATTTCATAGAGTGATAAGGTTTTATTATTAATATGGGTATAGGTATAAAACATAGCATTATTAAGCATAGTGGTAATGCTCTATATTATTTACCTAATATGGGTTTATACCTAATATTCATTCATACCATTAAACGTATTGGGTTTGTATTCTATTCATAAAGTCTCATCAATGTGATTTCCATTGAATCTATAAGGCTTAACTCTTATATATAGTGTACTTTATCTATAAGTAGTAGTCAATAGGTTACATAAAACATAGCTTCAATGTATAAGCTCATATGCAACTTCATCAAAGCTATATAACTAATCAACCTCAATATACAACATCATAAAGCTTATGTTCTTCCTTAGTTACTAGTGGTTTTACTATTAATGCAATAGCTTTTGTGTAAGGAATATACAGAGAAGCTTATATGTATACACCTAAATACAATAATAAATAAAAACAAAAAAGATATTACTTCATATTCATAGAGTACACATATAAAGTTGGACCCATTAAGTACGATTCACTAGTAATAGCTATGATTTAGCTATAACTATTTGATTACTATGATTACCATTACTCTTATGATTAACTGATACAAAGGATAACAAGGATGATGTAATATCCTGAATTTTGGACCTAACACTTATAGTCATGTGCCTATTGATTATGATGATTATCTTGATGTTTTATTTTTATATTGGGTCTAGGACCCCATTGCATATGAACATTATGATTTGTTTTATATATTGGGCGTAATCCAATTATTGATGATATATGTATATGCTTTTTTGTGTTGGGTGTGGACCCTGAAGCACATGATTGATGAGATGTTTTGTGTTGAGCGGGAAGCTCTGGAGCACTTGAGTGATTGATTATTTTTGTTGAGTGAGGAGCTCTAGAGCACATGAGTACTTACCTTTGTGTTTAGCGAGAAGCTCTAGAACACATGAAAAGATAATTGGAAGTGTTGGGCATAAGCCCTGGAGCCTTCCATGTTGATGTTGAGCATAAGCTCTAGAGCATCAGATCCTTGGCCATTGTATCCCTAGGTGCATTGTACAAGTACATCCTAGCATTAGTGTTGAGTGAGGAGCTCTAGAATTGTATTGAATTGTAACTCCCTGTTAAAGCGTTGAGTATGGGCTTTGGTAATCACTAGGGTTTACTGAAAATAATTTAATAAACTTTCGAGTGAAAACAAATCGAGAAAAATATTGAACTCATCATACTTATTTATAAGTGATTAAATGAAATTTTGAATTTCTGTACTCTCATCAACGTAATGAATAACTACCCGTTATACGAGGGAAATCCAACATGCAAGGATGTTTAGAGTTTCCTAGCCTAGTAGACCTAAACCATCTACCTACTTGACCTTAATGAAGAAGTGTCATT
>LPNX010777218.1:79416-139677 GCA_001517045.1 Pseudotsuga menziesii
AAATTTTAACAAGAGTTATATTATTATGTACTTTATACATGGTATGTATAAAGAGTTGAATATAATCATAATATTAATGATGAAAGAGAAAGAAAAGCTCCATCCAATTATTATTTATTATGTAAAAATAATAAATAGTCCAGAACCTGAAAAGTCGAATTAAGAACTAGTAGAAAGTTCCTATGTTAAAAGATTAATAAATTACCCAAAGTAATTGAAAAGGGTTCAATCAAGAAACCAAGGTTTCTTGATTTAACTGCCCCTTTGATTGAAAAGTATGTCTATAAAGACTCAAGCCAAGGAAAGTCTTGGGATTCTAATCTATCATTAGAGGAGTCATTTTTTGCCTATTTTTCTCTCAAGAAATTCTTGGAGAACATTTTCCTGGAAGGAAAAAGGAAAACTAATCCAGATCTAATATACGAGATAGGAAACCCTACCTTAGGAGCTCTAAGCTACTTGCATGTAGGAGTCCAGATCGAGGGGATCCATATTTAAACCAAGAATGGTTCTAGGTCATGGTTGGGTGGAACGTGGTAGTTCCCAAGTGATTTGGTCATAAAAAATAGAGGTCAGATCTGTCTTGAATTGTTAATGTTGTTTATTTGAGTGTGCAAGTTCATCCATTAACAGAGCTTCAATTTACAAGTATGAATCCCTAGACTTTCTATTCTACTTTCTTAGAATAAATGCTAGCTATGTTATGTAAATGATTACTTTGCATTTCCTAACCCAATTTATATGTTTCTCTATTTAAAACTGTTAGGGTTTGCATTTGTATTAACCCTAGGCCGTAAGTGATTTCCTATATCAGGTTATATAGGGTTTATCTATTGGTTTATATCTACAAGTTCAATTTATTTACTAATGTTCATCAAGGGTTCTACACCCTAGTTTATTTCTGTAGTAGTATTATTGATAAAACTTGGTTATGTACAAACTAGGTTATTTTAGACGTGCTATTGTTGTTCACTTAGTCTTTATGCACTCTACCGACATATTCCATTTGTCAGTAGACACATGTTATAGATTTAAATAGATTAATCTTAGAAGTAGGTTCTAAATACATTTAGGTATAACTTACAATCTATATAACCTAAGTTACTAGCTACAAATTGAACTACTATGTATATATGTAAACATATATAGACATCAAACATAAACAAATCAAAATACTATCCATAAGAATTCTACATTAAGATCTAAGATAAATAAACCATTAAAAGACCTTTCAAGGACTATACATTAAATACCCGCTAGATAGTAAAACATCCCATTTGAAAATACATCACCATAAATAAACGAATAGAGTAAGCATCGTGGCTATCCATTTGGTCTAAGATCAAATCTCTGTTCACATATATAAAATCCACAGTCCTAACTAAACCATATCATAATCGCATGCATAAATCTTTTAAAGGAACCTCATAAATATTGCTTATAATTTACACCAAGTAAAACATTTAAAAACAAATTATAAAGAACTATGTAATTATAAACAGAGGTCATGACTTCGACCCCTATTGGTATTCAAACCCCAGTCGCAGGACTAAATCAAACAACCATATCATTTATGCTTAACATTAACCAAATACATAACTCAACAGACACTCCATGTAACAAATTTAAACACTACATCATACACAGGAATCGATTCATGCATTAAACATATCGAAATCATATTAGAACCAAAGTAATTACAAAGGCGAACAGGAAATCAAATCCTATGGGAATTCCAACCCCAATTCCCATCCATATCAATTTACAAACTCATTATCAAACCACTAACAAAGTCAAACCCTGAGGGTTTCGTTTACATTTAAACCACAGCCACGCTATACCTACAACGTATGCGGGATACCTTAATAACTACAATTATATTACAATAACCAACCTTTACGCTACAACTAAGTCGTAAAGGCTTAAGCTCTGCACCTGCGCAGTAAGTCACGGCCTCGGCCAAATTATATAAACCCACATGCTATTAAAGTCGATTAATAAATCATTACATAAGAGGTCATAAGACTGTTAGCAAGCAATGCACAACATTTTCCCCAAGCCATGACTTGTAAAGAATAAAATACATAGTATATATAAACACCCAACAAATCACTATCAACGCTTTCCCCTACAATGATGAAATCCTACATGGGTCTGTACCCAAGGCTCTATCCCATTTCACCCTATATTTTAATCAATGAAGTATTAACATCATCACAACCATCTTAAGATATCACAGAAATCATGGGAGGGCTCATGCCATACACGCCATGGGCTCAACCCATGCACTGTGAATCATTACAGTCAAAATATAATTAATTTAATTATACATAGTCCATTAACAAACGCAAAATACCATATGTTAACCCATAGAGCGAACAAATAGCGCGGCAAATAAATCAACACAATACACAATAAGCATAATAATCGTGGCCATTTCATAAATGCAGAGTATACATATTATGCAAAGGAATGCCAAAACCCTAATTAAAGTATTTACACAGTAATGCCATCATCGCAGCCAAGTCCACATAGGCGTGCCAATGGGCTATTACACCATTGCAAGCAATGGTGCAGCCCATGGCTTAAAAGCCCAAACCCAAAATAACGATTTACCATCAACATAAATTTTACATAGATCCTGTAAGGGTGTAATAATCACCAACAGCTTAAAAGCCTAAAAATATTTACAAAAAGTATGTTCATCCAAGCCCAAAGGAGAACCTAAAATCCCACAAAGAAGCCCCAAACCAAAACGACGAAACTAAACGCAAACATGCCAAGAGACAACAAGCGTAGGCTTGTTGGAAAGGCTTACCTTACACCTTGGCTCCACAGTCAAGCCAACGATAGATCTTGAGCCACGCTACTTGTTACCATACTTCGACACCTGCAAACACCAAGCGAAACTAGAAGTGATAATTATGGCAACGTTGAGAGCCATAAAACAAAATGAATTGCAGACATAAAAACCAAGAACAAAGCTTACCTTGAAGTCTGGAGGTCACCTCCATTTTTCCCTACGCAGAGCCAAGACAAAACCCCCAAAAAACCAAAGCCAATAACAAACCCATCATGAGCCAAGCCTAAGTCTAGCCTGCCACAAAAACTAAGGTGCATTAATGGCACTAGCTGGTTTCCAATATCGTAACCAAAAACCCACTTTGCCATAGTTTGAAATCGTTGCAAAATGATAGTCTCCACTACCATGCAAATCGTTAAAACCCAACGTATATGGTTCGACCATATTATATATTCGCCACCCCAAATCATATCACATGTTTAATACATTGCAATGTTAGGTTGAGTGCATAGTCCATGCTTGGTCTGCGCTAGTCATAAGTCAATCCACTAGGCATATGTATTAAATATAACATGTAAAACCTAGGCTTAAAGATTTAAACATAATAAGGTTTCCCTAAGCTTAAATGCTTAGTAAAGATGGCATATGAAATATGCAATGTTAATAATTACACTTTATAAAAATCAAGGTCTAGTTTTTAAGCCAAGGTCATAACCTACAATAAGAAAACATAGGATATGTTAATAGTTTTAATAAAATCAATGCAGAACATAAATATACTAAGATGTAAAACGACGAAAAACCATAATGAAGTATAATTAGTGGTAGTGTTTATCATTCAAGCTAGCATTATGTTAGGATCTTTAACTAAGAGAACAACAAGTACAACAATCAAACATAAGAGACAATGAACATAGTGTTTTTCCTCGGGGAAACCATAAATGGAGAAAACCCTACAACTTCCTCAGAGATAGAATCAACACCAAAAGTAAAACCCCAAAACAGTAAGATGATCTCCCGACAGTAGTAACCTCTTTCTTCCTTGCCCCAGTGTCTTTCTCTTCCTCAGCTATGTGCTACAACTGAGTGTGAGTGAGTGTGTACTAAATAGAGAGGCTAGCTCTCTATTTATACTAATTCTTGACATGACTAAACCCTACTAGGGTCGACCTCTCTAGGAGAGTCTAATAACCCTAGTGCCCTAGAACTCCGGGGACTTTAACTCTTGATCAATAGGATGGTTACCCATAATAACTTGACATGACTTGTTTACATTATAGATCCTCCCGATAGGAACATCGAGGCATGACATGACTAAAATATATTACAAATACATCCCGGAATAAACATCGGGTTACAATACATAAGCAATACAAGTGAATACACTCTGAAGTTACATATACATCAACACTCCCTCTTAACTAGGAAGGTATTCTCTCGACACAATTTTCTAGCACAAGTATTCTTCTCTGTATCATCTGGGTCATCGTCAAGTTATCATAATCTTCATCTGCAATTCATCTCCATCTTCAAGTCATTTTCATCTAGATCAGGATCATCACTCGATCTGGATCATCATCACTGGATCTGGATCATCACTCGATCTGGATCATCATCACTGGATCTGGATCACCACAAGGTCATCATCACTCGATCTGGATCATCATCACTAGATCTAGATCATCACTCGATCTGTATCATCACTGCTAGATTTGGATCATCACTCGATCTAGATCATCTCGGAGACATCATAACTGGATCTGAATCATAGCTCGATTTGGATCATCACTGGGTCATCATCATATGTGCTATCTCATGATTCTTCTCGTCACAGGAAGTTCTATAGAGCCAACCCTTTTTCATGTTTGTTGTAGGCCTACCTCCTTGTAGGTATTTGGCAGCCCTTATATTTGACCTACTCGTCAGAATGGCCAACACTCACATCTGACCTACTCATCAGAAAGGCACAGCACTTACATCTGACCTACTCATCAGAAAGGCACTCAGTCCTACACTGAGGGTTCCTGGTAACTGACCAGGTGCCTCCATTCAGAGAATGGTAGTAGCCCTTACATCAGACCTACTCGTCAGAATGGCCAACACTCACATCTGACCTACTCATCAAAAAGGCAGTAGCCCTTACATCTATGTAGGAACTAATCCTACATCAGAATGGCCAGCACTCACATCTGACATGGAAGGAAGCAATCCTCTCACCATGACAGAATGGAAACAACCCTTATATATGATCAAGTGGGAACACATCCCTCAATCACATCAGAATGGCCATGTGCTCACATCTGATCATGTAATACTACATCTTACAATGGTCTCAGAAAGGCCCTCAGTCCTAGACTAAGTATTCCTGGTAACTCACCAGGTAGCTCCATTCCAAGAATGGAAGTCGCCCTTATATCTGATCATGTAGGAACCAATCCTATAGTCATATCAGAACTGCTTAGCACTCATATCTAACATGGAAGGAACCAATCCTCTCACCATGACAGAATGGCTCAGCCCTTACATCTGACCTACTCGTCAGAATGGCTCACAGACTCATCACTTCCCCTTGGAAGGGACCTCGATCTGGAGAACACCAAGCTTCTCCTTGAAGTACTCAAACTTCATTCTGGCCAATGGCTTCGTTAACACATCAGCTATCTGATCGTCCATTTCAACATACTGGAGCTTCACTACTCCCCTCTATACCATATCCATGATATAGTGATACTTGATCTCGATATGCTTCGACTTGTCATGGAACACAGGATTCTCTGACAACTTCACACAACTCTGGTTGTCACAATGTATACAAATAGCATCCATTTGGAGATCAAATAAATAAGACAGTAGCTTCCTCAGCCATACTTCCTCACAACTAGCTGAACAAGCTGCGACATACTCTGCTTTAGCTATACTCAGTGCCACATAGGATTGCATCTTGCTAAACCAAGAGATCGCACCTGATCCCATACTAAAATAACATCCTGAAGTGCTATTCCTATCGATGGCACTACCTGCCCAATCTGAATCAACATAACCCTCTAGGTTAATCTTTTGATTCACCTTGTACTTGAGCCCATAATCAATTGTACCACTTAGGTACCTCAGAATATGCTTTGTAGCAGTCAAGTGAACATGTCTCAGATTTGTCAAGAACTAGCTCAAGATGTTCACAACAAAGCAAATATCTGGTCTCATGTTACTTAGGTAGATCAAGGACACAATCATCTGACGATATATCATGGCATCAACCGCTTCTAATGAAGCATCACTCAATAGCTTCAAGTTCAATGCCATAGGTGTGGTCATGGCCTTGTATTCCATCATTCCAAACCTCTTCAGGATCTCTACTGCATACTTCCCTTGTCCAAGGGAGATTCCATCCGCACTCTGCCACACCTCCATACCTAGAAAATAATGCATCATACCCAAGTCCTTCATTTCAAACTCGACAACAAGTTTTCTCTCCGTATCAGCAATCAACCCATCCATACCTATCACAAACAGATCATCTACATATAGTAGGAGCATCACTGGGTTGCCATCTTCAACCTTGTAGTAAAGGTTGGAATTTGCTTTACTCATGGTAAAGCCCAAACTGGATAGAAAGTTGTCAATTCTACCATACCATGTCCTGGGTACCTGTTTCAAACTGTACAGGGCTTTCTTCAATCTACATACATGAGACTCCCTGTCATGTGTCTCGAAATCGAGTGACTGCTCCACATACACTTCCTCTTCCACTACACCATTCAAGAAAGCAGTCTTGACATCCATTTGGTGTATCTTCCATTTCATCACTACATCTAGAGCAATTACTAATTTGATGGAAGTGTATCTGGCTACAGGTGCAAAGGTTTCTTCATAATCTATTCCTTATTTTTGGGAGAAACCCCGAGCAACAAATATTGCTTTATATTTATCTATGCTACCGTCTGTAGCATGCTTGGTCTTTTAGATCAATTTGGAAGTTACAACTAACTTCCCTTCTGGTCTTGGGACAACATCCCAAACATCACTCTTCATGATTGATTGATACTCTTTGATCATAACATCCTTCCATTCTTTCCGTTCTACCACTTCTTCATAATTGGAGCGTTCTTTATCGATGAAATCACATAGTAATGCTACATACCCAGAGCACGATCTGGTCCTCTTTCTTTCTCTGTGATTCTCTTCTGGAGCCCCATATCTTTCTGCACCTTGGATAACTTCTCGTACCCAAGTAGGTTTCCTCTTATGAGGATTATTTTTCTGGAGGTGGATCTATAGGTCTTTGTGGTTCTTCAAATTCTCAAACTTCTTCTTGAGTTTCTTCATTCATGGTTGTATAATGAATTCTGGGTGCTTCTGCTTCTTTAGATTCTTCAATAGGTTTCTTTCTGGATTTGTTGTAAGCTATGTCTTCATCAAATTCCACATCCCTACTGATGTCAATATTCTTGAATCCTGGGAAATATATTCTGTAAGCCTTCGAGCTTTCAGAGTATCCCACAAATATAACCTTCTTTCCTGAAAGATCTAATTTAGTCCTCTTCTCTTTTGGAATGTGTATGTACACAGGATAGCCAAATATTATGAGATGGATGACTTCTGGTTTCTTACTAGAGAAGACTTCTTCAGGAGTCTTGTTCTTGAGTACTCTGTGTGGAGTATGGTTCTGTACATACACCGTTGTTTTGGCAGCTTTATCCCAAAGATGCATAGGAAGATCTTGATCCGGAAGCATTGTTCTTGCAGCTTCCATGATAGTTCTATTCTTCCTTTCTGCAATCCCATTCTGTTGTGGATTATAAGGAGTGGAAAACTCCCTCTTAATACCTGAGTCTTTACATACCTCTTTGAATTCATTCGAAGTGAATTCTCCGCCATTACCTAATCGAAAGGTCTTGATCTTCTTTTCTGTGTGGTTCTTGATCAAGGATTTGAATTCCTTGAACTTGCTCAGTTCCTCATCTTTGTTCTTCATGAAGTAAATCCATGTCTTCCTAGAAAAATCATCAATAAAAGAAGCATAGTATCCATACTCGCTTAGTGAGCTTGATGACATTGGACCGCATACATCAGAGTGGATGATTTCCAGGATTCCTTTTGCCTTGCTCTCACTATTTGGAAATGTCTTCCTTGTATTCTTTCCTTTCGCACATCCTTTGTAGACCCCATCATGTTTTTCTTGAATTTTTGGAAGACCTTCAACAGCTTTGCTTGCCAATGGTCTTGCTCTGTAATGCACATGTGCAAGCCTTCTATGCCAAAGCTCATTTGGCTCTACTGTGTCATGGACCAAGGCTTGTTCTGGATGGCCCTTTAATTTGTACAATCCTCCTTCTTGTTCTCCAATCACTACCGCATCATCGATAGTATTTCCTTTTGGCCACATGATGACTTGACCATATATAAATGCAACCCTCATTCCTTTTGCATCTAATGTAGATATGGAGAGAAGGTTCTTCTTGAGACCTGGTACAAACAATACATCTTGCATCTTCATAGACTTTCCAGAGTCTAGTTTATAGGAGGATTCCCCACTACCTTTTATTGGATATTGGTAGTCATCTCCAAGCTTCACCTTGTGAGGTGATTCATGTTCTAAAAGTTTTACAAAGAACTCTTTGAATCCTGTCATATGTTTGGAAGCCCCACTGTCTATAATCCAATCATTGCTTCCATGTGTGATGTTTCTCATGAGAGCAGAAATTAAGACATATTCTTCATCACTTGAAGAGTCTTCACTTTCATATCTAGTTCTCTTCTTGGATGGTTCATCATACTCTGCAGCATGAGCATGATGTCTTCTCTTGTTTCCCTTTTTCTTATTTTGTCTTTTAGGATAGTCTTTTGCAAAGTTTCCTACTTCATCACATGTATAACATCTGATTCTAGACATGTCTTTTCTAGAGTTATTTTTAGAGAAATGCTTACCTGTGGAGTGATGAGAACTTCTTTTGGTTTTCTTGGAGTGTACTGTGAGAGATTGATCTTCACTTCCCATCTTTTCTTCTCAAGCTGCTATCCAAGCTTCTTCTTGAGAGAATTCTTCCCATAGTTTGCTGAACTTGACTAACTTCTTTCTAGCACATATCCCTTGAATAAAGGAGTCCCATGATCTAGGGAGACCATTCAAGGTGGTCATTACAATCTATGCATTTTCCACTTCTTCATCTACTACTTCCAGCTGTTCCTTGATCTGAGAGACCCTTGTAAAGTAAGACTGGATGGTCTCAGCATTTTGGATCTTTACATTCTTCAATTGGTTTCTCAGAGTCATCTTTCAGTTTGTGTTCTTCCCTTCAAACAATTTGGTTAGGGCATCAAACATAGCCTTAGGTGTCTTTAGGGAGGACACCTATGGTATGAGGTGATCCTTGATTGAATCAGCAATGATCCTCTTTGTGTAACACCCCAGTTTTGACCCCGTTGCATTAAATGTACATGATGTATATATTGTAATTAATCATGGTGTGGAGCTAAACACAAAAATCCCACTAGCGATTTGGTTGTTTATGTTTCGGCGATTGGACTCGCTGTCGATGGTATATCGTGATATATGGCACATATTAGTTTTGGCATCATGTAAATATGCATTTTAATTAAATGAACCCCAACTAGCTATGCCAATGCAACCATTTGAAAAGGGCATGATTTTCCCAAGGATAAGGTGGGGGGGGGCGGGAATTGTTAAACCTTGAACCAATGGGGAAAAAACCATGTGTCAACCACCCATTTAAAACTGTTGATGTTAGTTGAGGGCAGTTATTGCGGGGAAGTGGTGGGTGGTAGGACTGTGAGTCCTTTCCCACATGCCCACTCCACCAGCAGACTTTCCATCCTCACGTAGGCAGGAAAACCACTACGCCATTCTCTCCATGTTTTTTCTCATCCTCATGCACAAGGGGATTTGTTTTCCTCACGCATAGGGTTCTCCTTGGTTTTTTGGGGGGATTCATGCCATGAGCTGGGAGAGCGGCCTCAGGGCATGATTTCTGCTGTGTATGTGAAATCGCTAGGGTTCTCATCCACAATTTTGGGTTTGATGTTGGTTTAATCCTCGATTTGGGTTGCTATTGCTCTTCCCAGGATTTTGGGTGCTGAAGGGGCTGTGGTTTTCCCCACATTATTCATTTGTTGTGTTCTCATTTACGTTTTTGAGTTGCTGTAGGTTACTGTGGAGTCATTTTGGCCACGATAGGGCCAAGAACGACTCAGGGATCGATTTTCCCCTGTTCAAGCTATGAATCACTTGCTTGGCTATGTGTATGCAATGGTTGGTCTTCAGACTGTGTTGGAGTGGGATGAGGGCTTGGTTTGCTTAATAAACCTGGTGTGTTTGGGAACCACACAGACAAAGCTAGAGGGCTATATTTCTTCTCCACAACCCCTGAATAGCAATGGAAGGGAGGTCAGCGCCTAAGGGACTGAGTAGCAGAGAAGGGACTGATTTCCTTGTGTTGGGTGTGTGTGGGTGTCCTAGAAGCCAAGCTATTTCTGGTGTAGGTGTCCTTAGCTCTTCAATGAGCTCATTAGCTTAGCATCTAGTTTTTCCCAGCTCCTTGATGGCCTGATAAACCCCACCATGTTGGCTTGGATGTCTTGTTGATGGCCTGATAAACCCAACTATGTTGGCTTGGATGTTTGTGTATCCTTGGCTATGTGCAAGTTTGTTTGTTCCTTATTCCTTGGGGAATCATGCCCATCTCGGGGGTGGCAGCATTGCTGAGAGATTAAGGAGCATGCTGGACTATGGTTAGGTGGAACGTTGGAGCGACATAGCTAGTTGCGAGATGAGATCTTTAGCAGATAAGTATCTTGTCTATTTCACTTCTACATTCATATTTACTGTTAATGAATTATCACGAACATGTTGAATGCTTGAATGTATGGTTTTTCTTCCACTGTATGATAATCATGTATGCATGTTTTTACTTCCAAGCATTTTTTCTTGAGTTTATATGTATGTACATGTTCATGAGGCTAGTTTCCCGGATGGTCAATGGCATGGTAGTGTCCTCTTTTTTGGTCGGAGGGTCGAGGACATTATAGAGTGGTATCAGAGCCATCGTTGTAGCATTGGGCCTTAGAGGGTTGGGAGAAATCAGCTAGTAGAGGCAGGTTTCCCTTTGCCCAGCAGGAGAAAAAGAAAGAAACTGTGTGAATTACAAAAACTTCAAAATTTTTCTAAGTCCAAAATTCATCGGGTGGCCTAGACTGAAGCTCCTCCGACATGTCGGAAGGCTTAGCTAGAAGCTCATTCGATGCATCGGACAGCCTAGACGAAAGTCCACCCGACGGGAATTGGCGGGAAGAAAATTTTCAAAAATTTTACCTAAGTGCTGAAATCATCGAAAGCCATCAATTGACGATCTCCGAAACGTCGACGCATTTAGACGGAAGGGCTTCTAATGCCGCGAGTGGAAGAAATACGAGGGAAGCGCCGATACGTCGGTTCCATTTAGTGAAAGACCACCAAAACGTCAGTGAGAAGTAGTTGATTGAGTAGCCGACACGACGGTGGCAACAAGAGACAAAAAGAAAATGTTTGAAATTTTTTTTGAAGTGTTTGAGACCGTCGAAAGTCTTCAGCTGAAGACTGCTGAAATGTCGACGGACATCAGCTGAACACCACTAAAACGTTGGCTCATTGAGTCAGAAGACTGTCCGATACAGACCCCGACAACGGCGTGAAATAGAAGAAGAGAGAGCAGATGAAGTGGCGGGGAAAGGAAGTTGATGTAGGTGCTGATACATAGGCGAAAAAGAGAAGAAACAGGAGCCGACAAAGCGGCTAGAAGAGAGAGTAGGCACTGCAATGACAATGAAAGGAAAAGGATGAAAGAGCCGACGCGAAGGAGAAAGAAAGAAACTTTTTTTGAAAATTTTCCTAAGTACCAGAAATGTCGAAGAAAATTAGAGGATAAGAGCACCAATACTTTCGGCTGGAAAGTAATGAAGGCGCTACAACGACGGCAAAAAATAGATGATGAAGGTGCTGATACGTCAGCAGAAGAAAGGTGATGAAAGTGCCGATACGTCAGCGGGAAAAGGATGATGAAGCCGATGCGGTGGCGGAAGATAAAAGGAAGTTTCACCGAAAATTTTATAAGTGCGGAAATCGTCAGAAAATTCTAGTTGATCGAGGAGCCGCAGTGTCATCGGAGATCACTAGAAGACTGTCGAAATGTCGGGGAAAATTAGTTGATGGGACTGCCAACACATCGAAAGAATTTAGTTGTTTGGTCCGCCGATGAGCATCGGAAAAATTTAGCTGTTTGGACCATCGAAACATCAGAAGCTTAGTTAACTACTGATCTGATACATCGAAAAATTAGTTGGGATGAGACTCGATTAGCAAAGGAAAATTTTGAGTTTTCCAAGTAAAATTTTTAGTGAATTTCAGCAGTTTTCAGTGAGATTTTTCAGCTGTTTTTCAGTAGATTTATAGGGCTGAAAAGGAAGAAAATTTTGTGTTTGGGCGAAATTGTTATTTTGTGATTTTTTCCAGGTGAAGGTACATTAGAGGAAATTTCAACTCAAAAAGAAATAATAAAATAATATTTATTAATTTTGGAGGAAGAAAAGAAAAAAACTACTTTTTTGTTTGTATTTTTGACATATCTCCTTGTGTTTTTACTCAAATTTCGATAGGGAGAGCTCGTTGGATGTGGAATTAAATTCCTCATCCAACAAGTACCCACTCGACATACTTTTGATGGACCCCACTGCCCCCAAAACAAGAAATACCTGAAAAAATGTGATGATGATGTCATCATCACATTTTTTCAGGTATTTCTTGTTTTTGGGGTAGCGGGGTCCATCAAAAGTATGCCGAGTAAATACTCATTAGATGAGGAATTTAATTCCGCATCCAACGAGCTCTCCCGATCGAAATTTGAGTAAAAACATAGGGATATATGTTGAAAATACAAACAAAAAAGTAGTTTTTTTATGATACCTATCCCCAAATTTATATTAAAAAAGTGTTTAAGACCTATATGGTATTTCAAATTTAAAGCAATTTCATTGGCTAACACACGATGACATGGAATTTGAGTGAAATTTAAAAGGCCCATTTTGAGTTGAAATTTCCTCTAATGAGTAATTCTGAATTATATCAATGTTATGCATCTAACAGTTGTGTTACTAACACATTTGCAGAATCATAAACACCTTCAAGGGAAGTATTCCAGGTAGTGTTGTTGGGTAAGTAAGTGGTGGTTCAGTTATGAGAACCCATGACAGTTATGATGCTCATGATTCCTACGAGCATGCACGAGATGCCATGGGAGAAAATATCCGAGTTGGAAATGATGACGTAGAGTCTAATGGAAGGAGATTCCAAGAGACACCGTCAGATGTTGCAGCCATCATGAGAAGCTTGATTAAATCCCAAGAAGGGAAGCATCAGTTGAATGCTGCTATGTTGCAGAGCTTGATAGACTTGCAAAAAAAGATAGAGTCTAGACAGGATACAACAAGACCGGAAGGCAGTAAGAGCAGTACTAGGAGAAGAAGAAGGACCTCTAGTGGATCATGTGACTTTAAGGAATCTAGTGGGGATTCAAGCTCATCTTCTAATAAAAGAAAAAGAAGGAGACACCATAGGGATCGCTCTCGGGATGAATTTAATAAGGCTAAGCCTCCTACATTTGATGGTGAGGTAAATACTAGAGAAGAGGTTGAAGCTTGGCTTCTTGAGATAAAGAAGTACTTTCAAATTCAGGATTATTCGGGAAACATGAAGGCAAGGGTTGCCATATTCAATTTGAATGGAAGGGCATCCATTTGGTGGGAACACTTCAAGCAAGTAAATAAGATCAGTGAAAGGATACTTAAGTGGAAATAGTTCAAGGAGTATTTCAAGGAGAAATACCTCTCTGACAGGTACTATGACAATAAGATTAAGGAGTTCCATGAGGTGAGATTGGGGCAGCAGACCTTGGAAGAGTATGCAAATACGTTTTTGGAGTTGTTAAGGTATGTCAGGTACATCAGAGATGAAAAAGTGAAGGTCCAACGTTTTCTAAGTGGATTGCCTCAATCTTAAAAAGACAGAATTGATTTTTATGAACCTAGAACTCTTGAAGAAGCAATAAGGAAGGATAATTATTGGTATGAGCAAAGAAAAAGTAAACTTGATTACCATAAGGCATGGAAGGACAAGAAGAATGAGAAGTTTGACCAAATAAAGAAAGGTTTCAAACCTTCTAACTTCAGCAATCAACAAAAGCAGCCATCCCAAGCTGCAAGTAATCCATTTGGAGTAACAGGAAAACAACCTAAAGATCCACAGCAGAATAGAGGACCACCTCAATGTTGTAAATGTAAAGGACCCCACCTACACAGATATTGTCCACTCGAGAATGAGAGTGTAAGACCAGCTTACAACATTTAAGAAGCAGAAATAGTGGGTCAAGTAGCAAGGGGAGTCCCTAAGATCTATGCAGCACTGGAGGACCGCCAGGCAAATCACCAGTCAACTATGGTTGAAGTTGCAGGTAAGATTCTTGAGCAATCTGTTTCTATTTTGATTGACCTTGGTTCTACTCACAGTTACATTACTCCTAGAGTAGTGGATATTTGTGCTTTTAATAAAGTAAATCATAGGAAGTCTTGGTTAGTTCAACTAGCCACTGGAACTAAGAGAAAGGTCAGTGAAATGGTAGAGAGATGTCCATTGGTCATGAATGGGTTGGTCACTTGTGTAGATCTAAATGTTCTACCACTTGGTTCCTATGATGTTCTCATTGGAATGGATTGTTTAGAAGCTCACAGAGTAAAGCTTGACTGTAACAATAAGACTTTTGAATGCATGGATGAAGAAGGGACCCCAATAGTTGTGAAAGGTATTCCAAAGGTAATTTCAGTAAGCCAGGTTTCAGCAATGCAGTTGAATAATTTCTATAGGAAGGGTTGCCAGTTGTATGCAGCTCAGATTTTGGAGGCATCAAAGGATGAAACTCCTAGGTTGGAGGATTATCAGGTGTTACAAGAATTTAAGGATGTGTTTCCTGATGAGATTCCAAGGCTTCCTCTAAAGAGGGACATTTATTTCATGATTGAACTGGTGCCAGGAGCGGAACTAGTGTCTAAGACACCTACAGGATGAGTACACCAGAGATGCTAGAGTTGAAGATGCAACTGCAAGAGTTGTTGGAAAAGAAGTATATCCGACCGAGTGTGTCTCCTTGGGGAGAACCAGTTCTGTTTGTAAAGAAGAAAGATGGTACACTCAGGTTGTGTATTGATTACAGACAGTTGAACAAGGTTACTATGAAGAATAAATATCCTTTTCCTAGGATTAATGAGCTCTTTGATCAAATGAGAAGGGAAAAGGTATTTTCCAATATTGACTTGAGGTCTGGATATCATCAGGTGAGAATCAAGGACGAAGACATTCATAAGAAAACCTTCAAAACAAGGTATGGACATTATGAATTTTTAGTGGTACCATTTGGTCTCACAAATGCACCAGCTATATTTATGTGCCTTGTGAATAGTGTCTTCAATAGGTATTTGGACAAGTTTGTTCTTGTTTTCCTTGATGACATTCTTATTTACTCTAAGAATGAGGAGGAGCATGAAGAGCATTTGAGATTGACATTGCAATTGCCCAGGGAGCATCAATTGTATGCAAAGCTGAGCAAGTGTGACTTCTATAGAGATATAATTCAGTATTTGGGTCACATTATCTCAGAAGAGGGTATATCCATGCACCCTGAAAAGATTGAAGCCATTATGAATTGGCCTACTCCAAGAAATGTGACCAATGTAAGGTCTTTTATGGGACTTGCAGGATACTATAGGAGATTCATTGAGGGATTCTCCAAAGTTGCACATGCCATCACTTCTTTGCAAAAGAAGGGTATAAAGTCTGAATGGACATCGAGGTGTGAAGAAAGCTTCCAGTGGTTGAAGAATCTTCTCACCAGTGCACCAGTATTGAAAGTTGCAGATCCAGAGAAAGATTTTGTGGTGTGTACTGATGCATGCGGACAAGGGCTTGGAGGAGTCCTTATGCAAGACAACCACGTGATATGTTATGAGTCGAGAAAGTTGAAGGAGCATCAGAAGAACTATGCCACTCATGATCTAGAGCTTGCAACCATAGTACATGCCCTCAAGATGTGGAGGCACTACTTGATGGGTAGAAGATTTGAGCTTAGGGCAGACCATTGTGGTCTGAATTATCTATTTGATCAGCCTAATCTGAATGCTAGGCAAGCGAGATGGCTAGAGTTTTTATGTGAGTTTGATTTTGAAATCAAGTACATAAAGGGAAAAGAGAATAAGGTAGCTGATGTACTTAGCAGGAAGATGCAGGACATGCATGTGGCATCTATGAGTATTTGCCAATCAAATTTGAGGCAGCAGATTGTTAATCGTATTGTCGAAGATGAATTGTATGAGCTAGTGAAAGACAAAATGAAATAGCAAAGTCTTGAGAAGAGATATGAGGGATATAAGTTGGAATAAGATGGAATTCTTACTTATAAAGGCAGAATTTATATTCCAAATTTAGCAGATTTGAGGAGAGTTGTTATGGACGAAATCCATCAAACTCCATATTCTGGTCACCTAGGATACCAGAAGACGATTGCTATCGCCAGAAAACAGTACTTCTGGCTAGGAATGAAAAAGGACATGGCTGAATACATTTCAATGTGCATGAAACTTCAGCAGGTAAAGGTTGAGCATCAACACCCAGCAGGTTTGTTGCAGCCTTTGCTAGTTCAAGAATGGAAACGAGAAGTTATTTCCATGGATTTCATTACAGGATTACCGATGACTTAGAGACAACATGATTCCATCATGGTTATGGTGGACAAGTTGACAAAGGCAGCACATTTTATACCGGTGAAGTCTACGCATAAGACCGATGACATTGCAAATATCTTCTTGAAGGAGATTTTCAAGTTGCATGGATTTCCTAAGGCAATTGTATCTCACAGAGATGTCAAGTTCACTTCCAATTTTTGGAAGGGGTTGTTTGCAGATTTGGGTACAAAGCTAAACTTTAGCACTGCATACCATCCTTAGACAGATGGGCAGACAGAGATAGTTAATCAGGTGCTCGAAGATATGCTTCGCATGTACGTGATGGAAAAACCAACCAAGTGGGAAGATTACTTACACTTGGTAGAGTTTGCATATAACAATGGACAACAGGCATCCTTGGGGATGAGTCCATATGAAGCTTTGTATGGAAGAAGGTGTAGGACACCAGTGACTTGGGATAATCCAGTGAATAGGGTTGTGCTTGGTTTGGAATTGTTCAAGGAAATGGAGCAAGAAGTTGTAAAGATCAGGCAGAATCTAAAAGTGACACAGGACAGACAGAAAAGATATTTAGATAAGCATAGGGTGAATAGGGAGTTCAGTGTTGGGTATCATGTTTACCTTAGAGTGAGGGAAAGGAAGAGTTCCTTGAAGCTTGGAAGTTGTGCCAACCTATCACCAAGATATTGTGGGCCATTTGAAGTGCTTGAAAGAATAGGACCAGTTGCATATAGACTTGCATTGCTTGCTAGCACTAGAGCTCATAATGTTTTTCATGTTTCTTTGCTTAAGAGATATGTACATTATCCTAACCATGTGATAAATTGGGATGTGATTCAGGTGGAACCCGAGGGAGAGTTCCGTGAGAGTTCCAAATCGAGCCAATGCGCATCCTCGATAGGAAGGTCACAATGCTCCGGAATTGGGCCATAGGGTAGGTAAAGGTGCAATGGGAGCACTACAGACCTAAAGAGGCTAAGTGGGAGCTGGAGGATGCTATGCGATTGGCACATCCATTTTTGTTCAATTCTGCAGAACACTGAGGCGATACCAGTGTAGCATTTTGATCAATTTTGTAAAGCACTGAGGACAGTGCTATTGAAGGGGAAGGGGAATGTAAGACCCCAGTTTTGACCCCGTTGCATTAAATGTACATGATGTATATATTGTAATTAATCGAGTGTAGAGCTAAAGGAAAAAGTCCCAACAACGATTTGGTTGTTTACGTTTTGGTGATAGGACTCGTTGCCGATAGTATATCGTAATATACTGCACATATTAGTTTTGGAATCATGTAAATATGCATTTTAATTAAATGAACCCCAACCAACTATGTCAAAGCAACCATTTGAAAAGGGCATGATTTTCCCAGGGATAAGGCGGAGGGGGGAATTGTTAAACCTTGAACCAATGGGGAGAAGGCCATGTGTCAACTAGCCATTTAAAACTGCTAATGTTAGTTGAGGGCAGTTATTACTAGGAAGTGGTGGGTGGCAGGACTGTCAGTCCTTTCTGTTGATGTATATGTAACTTTGGAACGTATTCTTCTATGTATCTTATGTATTGTAACCCGATGTTTATTCCGGGATGTTTCTATTATGTATTTGAGTCATGTTTTCATGCCCCAATGTTCCGATCAGGAGGATTAATAATGTAAATAGGTCTTGTCAAGTCATTAGGTAAGTCCCCACAGTTTCGGGGCACTTGAGTTATTATACACTAATTAAGGTGTAGGCTCGAGTAAGTAATTGTAAGTTGAGCCTACATGTGAAAGTGCAATTCAAGTGAATGGAAGAATATAAATAGAGAGTGAGAGTCTCTCTATTTATCACTTGTACAACACATCACTTGCTCTCTCAAGTGTGGTGCACTAGTGGAGAAGGAAATATACTGGGACTAGAAGACTACTGCTGTCGGGAGTGCATCTTACTATTTTGGGGTCTTACATCTTGTGGTGATTCTATCTTTGAGGAAGTTGCGGGGTTTTCTCCATTTATGGTTTCCCTGATCAAAACTCTTTGTGTCTCTTGTCTCTTGTGGTGTGCTTATGTTATTGTTGTGCTTGTTATTCTCTCAGTGAAAAGATCCTAACATAATGCTAGCTTAAATGTTGAAAAACTAACATGGTATCAGAGCTAACCTAAGAAGAAGACATTGTGCAGCTGCAGAAGCTAGGGCTTCTTAATTTTTGGGTCTCTCTCCACAATTTATCAGCACAAGTATGCTAGGATGACTCTCCATTGAAGGGTGCATCTTTCGATCGAAGCAAAATTTGATTCCGAGCATTTTCAGTCTTCGATGCGGAAATTAGGGCTTTCTACAAAAGAGGAATTTTTGAGTGAGACTTGCATAGGATTTTTCTCCTCATAAAAACCGAATTTTATAGACCTGGATCAAGAAATTTGGTTGGGTGAAACTCTGGGAAAGTCAAACCCTAGTTTGACCTTGAGCTAGAGAAACCCTAAATACTAAAACTGCTACGTTTTGGTACAGTCGCTATATTCCGAGTTTAGAGATGTCTCAGGAGCTGAAAATTTTAAGGTCCGAAGATAAGATCATGATGAATCCTGTATCCAAAAATTAGACTCAGATTCTCTGTATTCCAGGAGATATGATCTCTCCAAGTTGGGGTTCCAGCCTCTTCCAGAATTCATCCCTAAACAGGACATCTGGGGAGATCTACAATAGCTTGGGATACAGAGGTCCAAATGGAATTCCTAAAGATGTTCCTGAAAGGGAATGGAATTTAATTTCAGTGGTCTGAATATCAGACTCAGAAGATGAACCAGTGACACGTGGTATGCCATACAACTTCACTGTTTTGAACAGTCCTGTAACAGGTCACATTGGGAAAAGGATGATAAATCCAAAATGGTGAACCCAATTCTGATGAAACCTACGGTTTTGGATCAAGGACACGTGATTTTACCTCAGTAAAAAATTTTAGACACAGAGGATCTGTAATTTCAGAGATATCACAGAAACAGTAACATGCATTTATGTAGAAGAAATTGGAAATCTAGGGCTTCCTGTTTCGGGAGCTTCCCTCCACTGTTTTCAGAAAAGAAGTACATTGGACAGATCCATTTGAAGAGATCTATCTGTCTGTCCAATCATATCTGAAAGATTCCAAGTTTTGAAAATTAGGGTTTCTGTGACAAACCCTAGATCAGCAAACTCCAGGACAAGGACGGACACCTCAAATCGGTAAGATATAATCTTTTGCTATTTCCATTTGAGGTTCTCATTTCAAAGTGATCTATCACCACAGCTTGATAATAAGCTTGGTGAAGTTGACAACTTCCAAGCATAGAAGTATTTGATCTCTCTGAAGAAAATGGATTGGACACCTACATGAGTATAGAGGTTCCAGTATCAGAGGGAGATGAGGTTAGAAGCCTTTCACAAGAAGAACTTGGTCAAGGCCAAAGAAGACATCATGCTCATGCTACAGAGGATGATGAACCATCCAGAAAGAGATCCAGATATGAAAGTGAAGATTCTTTAAGCGAGGATGAATATGTTCTGATATCAGCTCTCACAGGTAACATTACTCATGGAATGATGATTGGTGTATAGACAGTGGGGCTTCCAAACATATGACGGGATTCAAGGAATCCTTTGTAAGACTGTCAGAACATGAATCACCTCACAAGGTGAAACTAGGAGATGACTACCAATATCCAATAAAAGGTAGCGGGGAATATTCATACAAGCTAGACTCTGGTAAGTCTCTAACAATGAAAGAAGTATTGTTTGTGCCAGGACTGAAGAAAAACTTTCTATTAATTTCAGCATTGGATGCAAAAGGAATGTGGGTGGCATTCATAGATGGTCAAGTCATCATATGGCCAAAAGGAAAGACTATCGATGATGTGGTAGTGATTGGAGAACAAGAAGCAGGCTTGTACAAATTGAAGGGCCATCCAAAACAAGCCTTGATCCATGACATAGTAGAGCCAAATGAGCTTTGGCATAGAAGGCTTGCACATGTGCATTACAGAGCATTACCTATTGCAAGCAAAGCTGTTGAAGGTCTTCCAGAATTTCAAGCTATTTGAAGGGAAGAACAAAAATCAGAATATGACCTAAATAAACCAGTTAAGATCCAGAATGTAGAGACCATGCAGAACAACTTGAAGTGGTAAAAGAAGAAGTGAAGAATGTAGAAGTGGTGATGGCCACCTTGAATGGCCTCCTAGGATTGTAGGATTCATTCATGTGAGGAATGTGTGCCAGAAGGAAGTGATTACTTTCAATAGACTCTAGAAAGAGAACTCACAAGAAGAAGAAGCAAGAGAAGAGAATATAGGAGCAATTGAAGATCAAGCTATCGCCATCCAAAGAAGTTCCCTCTAGAAATGAGAAATATGAAGAACTCAACTCTTGAAGAACCTCTTATCCACCTTAGCATTTGGATAAGAAACGAAGCGATTATGAATGAAGAAGACGATGAAGCTAAAGGCTCAAGAAGGAGTCTACCCTCGAAACAAATAAAGATAAGTATTCAATTGTCATTTCATGATATTGTTTTTTTATGCATTCGTTTATATTCAGTTGATGTATTATGCATGATAGGATGTTTGCATTAATGGCAGTATACTACTAATATGCATGTGATGGGTAAGTAGATCATGGTGATATACAACTCTCCATTGCTACTTATCTAGAATGAAACCTCTTTGCTGACATATTGGATTAGTGCACAATCTCAATGTTGTCCTGGTAGAGATGGAAGGCATCTAGAAAGTTTCAGTGAGATATGGATGAATGTTGTATTGGCTAAAGTAGTTGCATGATCATATATTTATGCATAAGTGTTTTCCAATATAAATATTCCTTATGAAATGTTTCTAACCATACAATTGCATTTGACTTGTAGGAAAGACCGCATACATAATCTCCTACAAGCAAAGAAGAATGAAGACTTGTTCCGAAGAGAAAGTGACGACATTTCAAAATGAAGAATAATATGATGAGTGTAGTGACATCATTGATGCAGAACCTTCCAGCCACCAAGAAGAAAGGAAAGACCAGTTCAAGAAGAATGACGTCAGGGCGCAGTATCAAGACCTGAAGAGAAGTTCATAGTTCCATCATGCAGTAGATGGAAACATCGTGGGATACAAAGCAATATTCATAGCACGAGGCTTCTCATGAAAAGAAGGCCTAGACTACGAAGAGACATTTGCAGCCAGTAAGAGCTTAAACACATACATGATGAGCCTGATGAAGATCTTAACCTTTGCTACAAGGTTGAAGATGCAAGTCTATACACTAGATGGTCACATAGAATATTAGTAGCATAGGGAACTACTTGTCACTCCAGTACAGAATGCTTCAATGCATAGAGTATAGAAGACAGAGGGAGTATGATGCTCTGCTTCAGAGGGAGTGACTATAGAATATTTTGAGGATCGACATGGTACGATAGGATGGATAGATTACTGATGACTCTAGGCTTTACTGAGAGTAAATTGGATTCCAACCTTTGCTTCAAGGTTGAAGGCAGAAGACCAGTGATGTTCCTGTTATGTGTCGATGCACTATTGTTATAGGCATGGAGGTGTGGCAGAGTGTAGATGGAATCTTCCTTGGACAGGGGAAGTATGCAGTAGAGATCCTGAAAAGGTTCAGGATGATGGACTGCATTACCACACCTATGGCATCGAACATGAAGCTATTAAGTGATGCTTCATCAGAGACGGTTGATGCTATGATGTATCGTCAGATGATTGGGTCCTTGATGTACCTGAGACTAGATATTTGCTTTGTTGTGAACACATTGAGACATGTTCACCTGATGGTTGCAAAGCATGCAAGGGTACAATTGATTATGGGCTCAAGTATGATGCAAATCATAAGATTAACCTGGAGGGTTATGTTGATTCAGATTGGGCAGGCAGTGCCATCGACAGGAAGAGTACTTTAGGGTGTTGCTTCAGTATGGATCAGGTGTGATCTCTTGGTTTAGCAGGAAGCAATCCTGTGTGGCACTGAGTACAGCTGAAGCAGAGTATGTCACAGCTTGTTCAGCTAGTTGTGAGGTAGTATGGCTGTGGAAGCTACTGTCTGATATATTTGATCTCCAGTTGGATGCTACTTGTATACATTGTGACAACCAGAGTTGCGGGAAGTTGTCAGAGAATCCAGTGTTCCATGACAAGTCAAAGCATATCGAGATCAAGTATCACTATATCAGGGATATGGTGCAGAGAGGAGCAGTGAAGCTCCAGTATGTTGCTACGGAGGAACGGATAGCTGATGTATTGACGAAGCCATTGGCTAGGCTAAAGTATGAGTACTTCAGAGAGAGACTTGGTGTTCTCCAGATCGAGGCTTCCTCCCAGGGAAAGTGATGAGTCCCAAAGCCATTCTAACGAGCAGGTCAGATGTAAGGGCTGAGCCATTCTGTCATGGTGAGAGGATTGGTTCCTTCCATGGTCAGTTGTAAGGGCTGAGCCATTCTGTCATGGTGAGAGGATTCAGTTCCTTCCATGTCAGATATGAGTGCTAGAGATCCAAAGCCATTCTAATGAGCAGGTCAGATGTAAGGGCTGAGCCATTTTGTCATGGTGAGAGGATTCAGTTCCTTCCATGTCAGATATGAGTGTTGAGATGCATAGCCATTCTAACGAGCAGGTCAGATGTAAGGGCTGAACCATTCTATTCATGGCTAAAGGATTAGGTTCCTCCCATGTCAGATGTGAGTGTTGGCCATTCTGTCGAGTAGAACAGATGTAAGGGCAATTGCCACTCTCCGGGAGAGTGGAGGTTCCTGGTCAGTTACCAGGTAGCTCAGTCTGGGACTGGGGGCCTTTCTGGTGAGGGTGGAGGATTTGGTTCCTTCCAGGTCAGATGTGAGTGCATGCCATTCCGTCATGGTGAGAGGATTAAGTTCCTTCCATGGCCGTTGTAAGTGCGGGCCATTCCGTCATGGTGAGAGGATTAAGTTCCTTCCATGACCGATGTAAGTGCGGGCCATTCTTTCATGGTGAGAGGATTAAGTTCCTTCCATGTCAGATGTAAGGGTAGGCCATTCTATCTTGGTGAGAGGATTCAGTTCCTTCCATGATAGATGTGAGTGTGGGGCCTTTCTGATGTGATTGTAGTTTACTACATGATCAGATGTGAGTGTTGGGCGTGCCTTTCTGATGAGTAGGTCAGATGTAAGTGTTGGGCGTGCCTTTCTGATGAGTAGGTTAGATATAAGTGCTGGGCGAAGACCTACCTGTGGACTAGGCCTACAACTAGCATGAAAGAAGGCTGGCTCTGTAGAACTTCCTATGACGAGATAGTACACACGTGATGATGACCAGAGGAGATCCAGATCGAGCTATGATCCAGATCCAGTTATGATGACTCCGAGAGATCCAGATCGAGAGATGATCTAGATCCAGCAGTGATGATCCAGATTGAGAGATGATCCAGATCCAGATCCAGATCGAGTGATGATCCAGATCCAGTCCAGTGATGATGATCCAGATCGAGTGATGATCCAGATCCAGTGATGATGTTCTATGATGATCCAGATCGAGTGATGATCCAGATCTAGTTCTATGACGATCCAGATCGAGAGATGATCCAGATCTAGATGACTTGAAGATGAAGATGAATTGAAGACAAAGATGATCCAGTTGATATAGAGAAGAAGACCAGTGCTGGAAATTGTGTTGAAAGAATACCTTCCTAGTTAAGAGGGAGTCTTGATGTATATGTAACTTCGGAATGTATTCTTTTATGTATCTTATGTATTGTAACCCTATGTTTATTCTGAGATGTTTCTATTATTTATTTGAGTCATGTTGTCATGCCTCGATGTTCCGATCGGGAGGATTAATAATGTAAACAGGTCTTGTCAAGTCATTAGGTAAGTCCCCACAGTTTCGGGGCACTTGAGTTATTATACACTAATTAAGGTGTAGGCTCGAGTAAGTAATTGTAAGTTGAGCCTACGTGTGAAAGTGCAATTCAAGTGAACGAAAGAATATGAATAGAGAGTGAGAGTCTCTCTATTTATCACTTGTACAACACATCACTTGCTCTCTCAAGTGTGGTGCACTAGTGGAGAAGGAAATATACTGGGACTAGAAGACTACTGCTGTCGGGAGTGCATCTTACTATTTTGGGGTCTTACATCATGTGGTGATTCTATCTTTGAGGAAGTTGTGGGGTTTTCTCCATTTATGGTTTCCCCGATCAAAACTCTTTGTGTCTCTTGTCTCTTGTGGTGTGCTTATGTTATTGCTATGCTTGTTATTCTCTCAGTGAAAAGATCCTAACATAATGCTAGCTTAAATGTTGAAAAACTAACACTTTCCCACATGCCCACTCCACCAGTAGACTTTCCATCCTCACATAGGCAGGAAAACCACTACGCCATTCTCTCCATGTGTTTTCTCATCCTCACGCACAAGGGGATTCGTTTTCCTCACCCATAGGGTTCTCCTTGGGTTTTTTGGGGGGTTCATGCTGCGAGCTAGGAGAGTGGCCTCAGGGAACGATTTCTACTGTGTACATGAAATCGTTGGAGTTCTCATCCATAATTTTGGAATTGTTGTTGGTTTAATTCATGATTTGGGTTGCTGTTGCTCTTCCCAGGATTTTGGGTGCTGAAGGGGCTATGGTTTTCCCCCTGTTGTTCATTTGCTATGGTCTCATTTACATTTTTGAGCTACTATAGGTTACTGTGGAGTCGTTTTGGCCACAATAAGGCCAGGAAGGACTCAGGGATTGATTTTCCCATGTTCAAGCTATGAATCGCTTGCTTGGTTGCATGTATGCAGTGGTTGGTATTCGGACTGTGTTGGAGTGGGATTAGGGCTTGGTTTGCTTGATAAACCTAGTGTGTTTGGGATACACATAGATAGAGCTAGAGGGCTGGCTTTCTTCTCCACAACCCTTGAATATCACTGGAAGGGAGGTCAGGGCTCGAGGGACTGAGTAGCAGAGAAGGGACTGATTTCCTTGTGTTGGGTGTGTGTGGGTGTCCTAGAAGCCAGGCTAGTTCGGGTGTAGGTGTCCTTAGCTCTTCAATGAGCTCACCAGCTTTAGCATCCATTTTTTCCTAGCTCCTTGATGGCCTGATAAACCCCACCATGTTGGCTTGGCTATCTTGTTGATGGCCTAATAAACCCAACTGTGTTGGCTTGGATGTTTCTGTATCCTTGGATATGTGTAATTTTGTTTGTTCCTTATTCCTTGGGGAATCATGCCTAGCTTGGGGGTGATAGTGTTGCTAAGAGATTAAGGAGCACGCTGGCCTATGGTTGGGTGGAACGTTGCAATGACGTAGCTGGTTGCGGGATGAGCTCTTTAGAAAATAAGTATCTTGTATATTTCACTCCTGCATTCATATTTATTGGTAACGAATTATCACAAACATGTTGAATGCTTGAATTTATGGTTTTGCTTTCGCTGTATGATAATCATGTGTGCATGTTTTTACTTCCAAGCTTTTTTTCTTGAGTTTATATGTATGTACATATTCATGGGGCTAGTTGCCTGGATGGTCAATGGCATGGTTGTGTCCTCTTTGCTGGTCAGAGGGTTAGGGACGTTACACTTTTCCATAACCAACTTCTTCTTATGTAAGGCCTTAGCCTCATCTCCCTCTAGAACTGGAACCTCCTCATTGATATAGGAGTCCATCTCATTTTCTTCTAGGACCAGGGAGATCCTATACTTCCAAGCTCAGAAGTTATCAGCTCCCTCAAGATTTTCATCAAGCTTAGTATGGTGAGACATCTTAATTGAGAACCTCAAATGGAAATACAAAAGATTTAGATCTTACCAGGCCAAAATGTAGGATCTGGATTTGGAGCTGAAATCCTGCAATGTTGGTTTAGGAGTAGATTAGAGTTTTTCTTTTTTGGATTTTTGTCCAACCAAATGCTTTGAATTTGATCCCTAACTTCGATTTTGGGGAGGAGATCAATCCAGGCCTGGGCTCACTAAAAAATTCCTCTTCTGTGAAAAGCCCTAATTTTTGGTAGTAGTGTTGGGTCCAAAACTGAAAAACCTCAGAATTGGATTATGTTTTGATAGAAAGATGTGCCCTAGGGAGGAGACTTATTCTAACCTTCTTTTGCTGAAAATATGTGGAGAGAGATCCACCAAGTAGGAATCCCTAGTTCCCACAGTTGCACAGTGTCTTCTTCTCAGGTTAGCTCTGATACCATGTTAGTTTTTATCATTCAAGCTAGAATTATGTTAGGATATTTAACTGAGAGAACAACAAGTACAACAATCAAGCACAAGAGACAATGAACACAATGTTTTTCCTCGGGGAAACGATAAATGGATAAAACCCTGCAACTTCCTCAGAGATGGAATTAGCACCAAAAGTAAAACCCCAAAACAATAAGATGATCTCCCGATAGCAGTAACCTCTTTCTTCCTTGCCCCAGTGTCTTTCTCTTCCTCAGCTATGCTCTACAACTAAGTGTGAATGAGTTTGTAATAAATAGGGAGGCTAGCTCTCTATTTATAATAATTCCCAACATGACTAAACACTACTAGGGCCGACCTCTCTAGGAGAGTCTAATAACCCTAGTGCCCCGGAACTGCAGGGACTTTAACCCTTGATCAATAGGAGGGTTACCCACAATAACTTGACATGACTTGTTTACATTATAGATCCTCCCGATAGGAACATTGGGGCATGACATGACTCAAGTATAATACAAATACATCTCGGAATAAACATCGGGTTATAATACATAAGAAATACAAGTGAATACATTCCGAAGTGACATATACATCAACAAGTAGCACATAGGAAATTTAGTTGTGATAGCTAAAATGACGACAACAACACTTACTACGTTATAAATCTGAGTTTGTGAGGAACTGTAGCAACAAGCAGTGGGTCTTTTAGAATCAAATTTTCAGTTCTCTTTAAATATGACTCCATCGCAAAGTATGATCTGCATACGAAATAAAAGAGGTGTCTTAGTTCGAAGAACTAAGTAAGCCTGCAAATAAGTAAACACCTTTACCTTTCAGATCTTCATGGGAGAACGAGTCCCGCCAATCTTCCCACTTTGTTTCCACAAACAAAGTTATGTTAGGACTTTATAAACAACAAGTAAGACTATGCATAAAGGACGAAGCATTTAAATCCAATAACGACACATATGCAAAAAATGTATAAACATAAGACTAGGCAGTAAACAACAATACAACATCGTAATGAAAATACATTAATAATAATGACTAAAAGTAAATGACAGAATGTAAGAACAGTTTATGAGTAAACAATGGTACATGAAGCGTATGATATAGTTCCGCAAGTCAATAATGTTCTGTCTAGGTAGTCTTTACTAGCCTATAATTTTTTATTTTATTTTTGGGGACATTACAAGTAGTATCAGAGCCCAGTTTCAAAACTAAGAGACCTATGGGCCAACCAAGCATTTACTGCTAGGAAAATAAGGTACGGTATTAAAATTGTTACTAATAGGAAATTTTTTTCTATTATTTAAAATTTTTGAAATTTTAGGAAACTTTTATTGAACAGTTCAGTTTATGAACACTGAGAAAGATAATAGTTGGAAAGGAAGAATGAACACCCCCACCCCAAAAGGAGAACTGGTGGTGGAGATGAATTATGATATTTTGAAGACTATACACAGTCTTCAAGTAGAATTGCAAAGTCTCAGAGAAGACAGTCTGAACCAAAGAAAGGAACAACAAGCTATAAATGAATCATTACTAAGAAATATGACAGGAGGCAGCCCGCAAGGTAAACCTACCCAGTCCACAAATAGTTCCAAAAGAGAACCTTACCATAAATGGGCTAGCAGCCCAAGAGAAGGAGAAAAAGGGGAATGTACCCTTGAAGCACTAAAAGGAGATAATCACAGTCATTCCAGAGATGACTCTCTTTCTCCTCGAATAAAGAAACAAAGAAGCAATGACAGTCTTCAGGGGGAGTTTAGAAAAATAAGAGCACCGACCTATGAAGGTGAAGTAAACACTGGGGAAAAGGCTGAAGAGTTACTGCTGGGCATGAGAAAATACCTTTAGGCTCATAAATACTCAAGTGAGATGAAGGGTTGTCCCTCCATCTATTACTTGAATGGAAAGGAAGCCAGATGGTGGAGAGATTTAAAACACACCAAGAAATATGAGCTAAGAGAAATATGTTGAGATACTTTCCGAAAATTTTTCAAGAGAAATATATGTCAGAAAAGTGAAATAATTCCACGAACAACGCATGGGATCCATGATTATGGACGTGTTTATTAACAAATTTCTAGATCTATTGAAATATGTACCATACATCAAAGAAGAAAAGGTAAAGATCCAATAGTTCCTAGGATGTCTTCCTCCTAGTTTTTGGGACAAGATTGAGTTCAACATGCCTAAGACCTTGGATACAACACCGCATAAATCTAGGCTATGTTATGAGCATGGACATCTAAGGCAGGAGAACATGAACCGAAATCAAGACAAGTCTAAGAAATTCTCTGATAACTGCAAACCTAGGTCCAACCCACAGCCATACAGAAAGCAGAATAATAGCTTTCAAGTGAACAAGAACTTTAATAAATCTGGTACGAAGCCTTATGTACCATCTGCTAATGTTAACAAGTGAGTAGCGAGTGGAGCCAATGCTACCCCGCTACAAATAAAATGTTGGAAATGCAGCAAGCCTCATTATGCCCAAGATTGTAAGAACAAGACTAGTGGGGTCTTGCATAACTTATAGGAAGAACCAACCGTTGATGACATAGCGGGAACACCACAGATTTATGCAACATTGGATGGTCGACAGGAATACCATCAAGCTACAATGGTTGAGATAGAAGGTAAGATCTTGAACACTTCTATTTCAATACTTATTGATCCCAGTGCTTGCCGGAGCTATTTTTCACCTAAAATTGTTGATGAATGCAAGCTAGGCAATGTAAAACATGATAATCCTTGGCTGGTTCAATTAGCCATAGGTATGAAACAAAAGGTTTCAAAAATTGTAAACGAATGTGAGGTAAACCTGAATGGTTTTCCTACAAAAGAAAACCTAAACATCCTACCTTTAGGATTGCACGATGTACTTATCAGCCCTGGACTAGATGGAACAACACCATATCATGCTTGATTGTTTGCAGAAGTCTATCTTATGTACTGATAGCCTAGGGATCCAAGTGAAAGTTCAGGGCATTCCAAAGAAAGTTTCGGTAAGACAAATATCTACCTTACAAGCAAACAAATGTGTCAGGAAGGGGTGGAAGTTGTTTGCAGTGAACATATGAGACATAGAGTATTATAGAGAGAAATACATAGAATACTTCCCCCTTCTTGAATAATTCAAGGATGTGTTTCCCTAGGAAATCCTAGGATTACCTCCGAAACGAGACCTAGAATTTTTCATCGAGCTGACCCCCGGATCAGTTCTCACTTCCAAATCCCCTTACCGCATGAGTGCACCTGAGTTGGTGGAGGTCAAAATGCAACTGTGAGAATTGATAGAGAAAGGGTATATCCAACCTAGTGTGTCTCCTTGGGGATCACCGATATTGTTCGTAGAGAAGAAGGACGATTAGATGTGGATGTGCATCGATTACCATCAGTTGAACAAAATGACTATCAAGAACCGTTATCCACTCCCTAGGATCGATGACTTGTTCGATCAAGTGGGAGGATCCAAAATATTTTCAAAGATTGACCTATGATTCTGGTTCCCTTCAGGTATGGATTCCCTATGAGGATATTCACAAAACCGCCTTTCGCACAAGGTATGGGAACTATGAGTTTGTAGTGATGTCGTTCAGGTTGACCAATGCACCCACGAACATTGTGTGTATGATGAACAACATATTCAATAGGTATCTGGATAATTGCATCTTGGTATTTATAGATGACATACTGGTTTATTTGAAGAATAAAGAAGAACACGAAGAAAACCTTTGCATAGTACTACAAGTGTTGAGAGAACACCACCTTTACTCTAAGTTTAATAAATGTGATTTTTACAAACCACGAATACAGTATCTAGGTCACATTATCTTCGAGACAGGGATAGCTATGGACCCAAAAAATATTAAAGCCATAAAGGATTGGCCTACCCCTACTAGTGTCACTAACATTAGGTCCTTTTTGGGATTAGCTGGATATTATTGAAATTTCATTGAGAACTTCTCGAGAATCGCTTGCCCCATGACCTCTTTACAGAAGAAATCAAGTAAGTTATTATGGACCAATAAGTGTGAAGAAATTTTTCAAAAGCTTAAGAATCTTTTGATGACCGCACCGGTGTTACGAATTGCAGATCTCGATGGGGATTTTGTTGTTTTCATGGATGCAAGGAAGGAAGGAGTTGGAGGATTCCTCTTGCAGAATGATCATGCAATCTGTTATGAATCGTGGAAGTTAAAAGAACATGAGCAGAATTACCCTACGCATGATCTTGAGTTAGATGCCATCATCCATGCTTTTAGGATGTGGAGGCACTACCTCATGGGAAGGAATTTCCTTCTGAAGGTAGACAATATGAGTTTGGAGTATTTATTTGATCAACTGGATCTGAATGCAAGGCAAGCCCGGTGGTTGGCTTTCCTTAGTGAGTACCATTTCGAGCTAAATCACATTAAGGGCAAAGAAAATAAAGTTGCCAATGCTTTGAGCTAATGAAATCATATGATATATGAGGTGGCTTCGAGTCAAATCAATGCAAATTTTCATGAGAGGATTAGAGAGGCCAACGGAGTTGACCCTTTCTATGTGGAAATCCTCAAGAATGTCCAAGAGGATAGGTTGTTTCAACAACAAAAAGAATACAAGGTAGAATAATCCGGACTGCTATGGTCCAGGGATCATTTGTATGTTCCAGAAGGAGGGGACCTTCGGTCCAACATTCTCACGGAATTTCATCAGGAACCCTACTCTGGGAACCCGAGATAAAAAAAGATGATATCCGCCATCAAGAGACACTTTTTCTGGCCCAAGTTAAAGGCCGACATTGCAATTTTTATTGCAAAATTTCAGGAATGTCAGGTAGTGAAAGCTGAGCATCAACATCATGCGAGATTGCTGCAGCCATTACCCATTCCGAAATGGAAATGGGAGGTCATTAGTATGGATTTCATCACCGGTTTACTGAAAAGTAAGAAGCAAAATGATTATATGTTTGTGGCCATCTACAAGTTGTCGAAATGCACACACTTCATTCCTGTGAAGTCGACCGACAAAGCAGTGAACATTGCTGATATATTCTTGAAAGACATATTTAGATTGCACAGGATACCCGATGAAATTATCTCAGATCGAGATGTTAAGTTTACAGGAAACTTTTGGAGATATTTATTCTACAGATTGGAGACACAGTTGAGCTTTAGCACTGCATATCACCCGCAGACAGACGAGAAAAAAAAAGAGTAAACCAAATTGTTGAGGACATGCTGGGAATGTATGTCATGAACAATCCCACAAAGTGGAAGGATTACTTGCATCTCACAGAGTTTTCATATAGCAATGGTTATTAGACTTTCGTCAAGATGATCCCCTTTGAGGTACTCTATGGACGGAAGTGTAGAACACCGGTTACTTGGGATATCCTAGTGGATAGGCTCATGTTAGGGCCTGATTTGTTGATGGACTTGGAATAGTTGGTTACCAAGGTCTAGGTGAATCTTAAAGAAGCATAAGGCCATCAGAAAAGTTATGTGGATTGGGAAAGAAAGGATAAGGAGTTCCAAATAGGCGATCATGTTTACTCGAAAGTAAAATCCAAATGAAACTTGTTGAGCTTGGGTAGGTGTAGTAAGTTAGCACCTAGATTTTGCGGACCTTTTGAAATACTGGCTAAGAAAGGGCTAGTGGCATATGAACTAGCGTTACCCACACATGTAAGAGTCCATAATGTTCTCCATGCATCTTTGTTAAAGAAATATGTTTCTGATACTAAACATGTTGTTGATTGGACCCTGTTACAGGTGGAAGCCAAAGGGGAGTTTTCCCCTAAGCCTACTCATATACCGGACAAGAGAGAGGTGTAGCTTCGGAAGCACACTGTAGTCTAGTTGAAAAATGAATGGAAGCACTTTGAGCCTGATGAGGCTGCTTGGGAGAATGAAGCCACCATGAGAAAGGCTTACCCCACCTTGTTTCATGACGTCATTTCGAGTCCCTAGAACACTAGGGAAGGTGTTGTTCTAAGTGGGGAGGGATGTAATATCCTGAATTCTAGACCTAACACTTATATGCATGTGCCTATTGATTATGATGATTATGTTGATGTTTCATTTTTATATTGGGTTGAAGACCCCATTGCATATGAGCATGATGATTTGTTTTATATATTGGGCGTAAGCCAATTATTGTTGATATATAAATATCCTTGTTTGTGTTGGGCGTCGAACCTGAAGCACATCATTGATGAGATGTTTTGTGTTGAGCGGGAATCTCTGGAGCACTTGAGTGATTGATGATTTGTGTGAGTGGGAAGCTCTGGAGCACTTGAGCGATTGATGATTTGTTTTGAGCGGGAAGCTCTGGAGCACTTGAGTGATTGATGATTTTTGTTGAGTGAGGAGATCTGGAGCACATGAGTACTTACCTTTGTGTTGAGTGAGAATCTCTGGAACACATGAAAAGATAATTGGAAGTGTTGGGCATAAGCCCTGGAGCCTTCCATTTTGATGTTGAGAATAATCTCTGGAGCATCAAATCCTTGGCCATTGTATCCCTAGGTGTATCATACAAGTACATCCTAGCATTAGTGTTGAGTGAGGAGCTTTGGAATTGCACTGAATTGTAACTCCCTGTTAAAGCGTTCAGTATGGGCTCTAGTAAGTGCTAGGGAATACTGAAAATAATTTAATAAACTTTCGAGTGAAAACAACTCGAAAAAAATATTGATCTCATCATACTTATTTATAAGTGATTAAATGAAATTTCGAATTGATGTATTCTCATCAAAGTACTGAAGAATTACCATGTTATACGAGGGAAATCCAACATGCAAGGATGTTTAGAGTTTCCTAGCCTAGTAGACCTAAACCATCTACCTACTTAAACTTAACGAAGAAGTGTCATTAAGTCTAGGGATCATGGTATATGATGCCCAAAGACAAATGCTAACAAGTGTTATATTATTATGTACTTTACACATGGTATGTATAAAGAGTTGAATATAATTATAATATTAATGATGAAAGAGAAAGAAAGCTCCATCCAATTATTATTTATTATGTAAATATAATAAATAGTCCAAAACCTTAAAACTATAATTAAGAACTAGTAGAAAGTTCCTAAGTTAAAATATTAATAAATTACCCAAAGTAATTGAAAAGAGTTCAATCAAGAAACCAAGGTTTCTTAATTTAACTGCCCCTTTGACTGAAAAGTCTGTCTATAAAGACTCAAGCCAAGGAAAGTCTTGGGGTTCTGATCTATCATTAGATGAGTCATTTTATTCCTATTTTGCTGTCAAGAAATTATTGAAGAACATTTTCCTGGAAGGAAAAAGGAGAATTGATCCAGATCTGATATACCAGATAGGAAACCCTACCTTAGGAGCTCTAATCTATTTGCATGTTGGAGTCCAACTTGGGGGGATCCAGATTTAAACCAGGAATGATTCTGAGTCATGGTTGGGTGGAACGTGGTAGTTCCCAAGTGATTTGGTCATCAAAAACAGAGGTCAAATATGTCTTGAATTGTTAATGCTGATTATTTGAGTGTGCAGGTTCAGCCATTAACAAAGCTTCAATTTATAGGGATGAAGCAATAGACTATCTATTCTACTTTCTTAGAATAGAGGCTCGCTATGTTATGTAAATGATTACTTTGCATTTCCTAACCCAATGTATATGTTTCTCTGTTTAAAACTGCTAGGGTTTGCATCTTAAAGTATTAACCCTAGGTTGTAAGTGATTTCCTATATAAGGTTATCTGGGGTTTACGTATTGGTTTATTTCTACAAGTTCAATTTATTTACTTATGTTCATCAAGGGTTCTACACCCTAGTTTAATTTTTGTAGTAGTATTATTGATAAAACTGGGTTATGTACAAACTAGGTTATTTCAGACCTGCTATTATTGTTCACTTAGTCTTTATACACTCTACTGACATATTCCATTTGTCAGTAGAGACATGTTATATATTTAAATAGATTAATCTTAGAACTAGGTTCTAAATACATTTAGGTATAACTTACAATCTATATAACCTAAGGTACTAGCTACAAAATGAACTACTATGTATATATATAAACATATATAGACATCAAACATAAATAAATCAAAATACTATCCATAAGATTTCTACATTAAGATCTAAGATAAATAAACCATTAAAAGACCTTTCAAGGTCTGTACATTAAATACCTGCTAAATAGTAAAACATTCCATTTAAAAATACATCACCATAAATAAACGAATAGAGTAAGCATCGTGACTATCCATTTGGTGTAAGATCAAATCTATGTTCACATATATAAAATCCACTGTCCTAACTAAACCATATCATAATCGCATGCATAAATATTTTAAAGGACCCTCATAACTATTGCTTATAATTTACACCAAGTAAAACATTTAAAAACAAATTATAAAGAACTTTGTGGGAAAACATGAAATCAAATCCTGTGGGAATTCCAACCGCAATTCGCATCCATATCAATTTACAAACTCATTACATCAAACCACTAACAGAGTCAAACCCTAAGGGTTTAGTTTACATTTAAAATACGACCATGCTATACCTACAACGTATGCAGGCTAACTTAATAACAACAATAATATTACAATAACCAACCATTATGCTACAGCTAAGTCATAAAGACTTAAGCTCTGCCCGGGCACAGTAAGTCATGACCTTAGCCAAATTATAGAAACACACAAGCTATGAAAACCAATTAATAAATCATTACATAAGAGGTCGTAAGACTCTCAGCAAGCAATGCACAGCATTAGCCCCAAGCCACGGATTGTAAAGAGTAAAATACATAGTATATATAAACACCCAACAAATCACTATCTATGCTTTCTCCTACAGTGACGAAATCCTACGTGGGTCTGTACCCAAGGCTCTGTCTCATTTCACCTTAAAGTTTTAATCAATGAAGTATTAATAGCATCACAACCATCTTAATCTATTGCAGAAATCATGGGAGGTCTCATGCCATAGACAGAATGGACCCAACCCATGCACTATCAATTATTATTGTCAAAATCTAATTAAACTAATTATACACAGTCCATTAATGAAGGAAAAATGCCATATGTTAACCCACAGAGTGAACAAATAACGCGACAAATAAATCAACACAATACACAATAACCATAATAACCGTGGCCATTTCATAAATGCAGAGTATACATATTATGCAGAGGAATTACAAAACCCTAAGTAAATTATTTACATAGTAATTCCATCATCGCAGCCAAGTCCACACAGGCGTGCCAATGGGCTATGGCACCATTGCAAGCAATGGTGTAGCCCATGGCTCAAAATCCCAAACCCAAAATAACGATTTACCATCAACATAACTTATACATAGATCCTGTAATGGCGTAAGAATTACCCATGTCTTAAAAGCCTAAAAATATTTACAAAACCAAAGTTTGTTCATCCAAGCCTGAAGGCAAATCCAAAATCCCACAAAGAAGCCCCAAACCAAAACGACAAAACCAAACACAGATAGGCCAAGAGACAACAAGCTTAGGATTTTTGGCAAGGCTTTCCTTGCACCTTCGCTCCACAGTCAAGCCAACGACAGAGCTTAAGCCACACTACTTGTTACCATACTTCGGCACTTGTAAATGCCAAGAGAAACTAGAAGTGGGAAGTATGGAAACGTTGAAAGCCATAAAACAAAACGAATTGCAGACACAAAAACCTAGAACGAAGCTTACCTTGAAGTTTGTAGGTCACCTCCATTTTTCCCTACGCAAAGCCAAGACAAAACCCCCAAACAACCAAAGTGAATAACAAATCCATTGTGAGCCAAGCCTACATCTGGGCTTCCACGAAAACCAAGGTGCATTAATGGCACCAGCTGGTAACCAAAAACCCACTTTGCCATAGTTTCATATCACTAGAAAATGATAGTCTCCACTACCATGTAAATCATTAAACCCCAATGTATATGGTTTGACCATATGATATATTTGCCACACCAAATCATATCATAGGTTTAATAGATTGGGATGTTAGGTTTAGTGCATAGTCCATGCTTGGTCTGCGCTACTCATAAGTCAAGTCACAAGGCATATGTATTAAATATAACATGTAAACCCTAGGCTTAAAGCCTTAAACATAATAAGGTTTCCCTAAGATTAAATGCTTAGTAAACATGGCAGATAAAATATTCCATGTTAATAATTACACTTTATAAAAATCAAGGTCTAGTTCTTAAGCCAAGATCATAACCTGCAATAAGAAAACATAGGATATGTTAATAGTTTTAATAAAATCAACGCAGAACATAAATATACTAAGATGTAAAATGGTGAATTATAAACCATAATGAAGTATAAGTAGCACATAGGAAATTTAGATGTGATAGCTAAATTGACGACAACAAAACTTACTACGTTATAAATATGATTCGGTGAGGAACCGTAGCAACGAGCAGTAGGTCTTTTAGGATCAAAGTTTTAGTGCTCTTTAAATATGACTCCGTCGCAAAGTATGATATGCATAAGAAATAAAAGAGGTGTCTTTGTTTGAAGAACTAAGTAAGCCTGCAAACAAGTAAACGCCTTTATCTTTCAAACCGTCATGAGGGAATGAGTCTCTCCACTCTTCCCACTTTGTTTCCACAAACAAATTTAAGTTAGGACTTTATAAACAACAAGTAAGACTATGCAGAAAGGATGAAGCATTTAAATCTAGTAACGACACATATGCGACAGATGTATAAACATAAGACTAAGCAGTAAGCAACAGTACGACATTGTAATTAAAATACATTAATAATAATGACTGAAAGTAAATGATAGAACATAAGAACAACTTACAAGTAAATAGTGGTACATGAAGTGTATGATATAGTTCCACAAGTCAATAATGTTCCGTCTAGGTAGTTTTTACTAGCCTATAATTTTTATTTTTATTTTCTATTTTTGGGGACATTACAGATGACTACAGAACTAGTATCACAAGGGGTTAGCTCTTTCCATATTAGGAAATAGCTTTAATACCATTGAAACGATATTGGTTACCTTTGTTACAATGATTGTTACAAAAGCAAGAACACATGTAATGAGGATAATTGTGTACCATTATTCTACCAAATCATGCTTACTAAGATGCCTCTAGGTTTTAATTCTAGTATTTTAATCATTTACGTTATGTTCCTGATATATAGTATGGTATAGAGCCGGGGTACCTGGCTAGTAGAGTCATTTACTTTTGAAACCTATGGTTGAATAAAAAGCTTACTTATGAGTCGATTCATCAACTGGGTATGAGGTAATTCCATAGGATAAAGCTTATACAACAACTCTATTAGGTTAGTAAGGATCATTGATTACAGGAATAAGTATGTTAACTATATCTATATACAACATCATAGATAAGAATGAGTAAGAGATAAGCATGAGTAATAGCTACGATAAACACGCTAGTTCAATAAGGAGAACATGAACACCATAAATTAATGGGAACAAGAAGAAGCATCAAGCTAAGTAATGAGTACAAATCTTACTACTAATACTTACAGTAAATGTATTAGCTACGTAATATCCATAAAGTACAAGCACATCATACAGTTATCTAAACATATCTACTAGAAGAAACCTAGTTATATCAGTATTCTATGTAAGTTCTTACAAAAAATACAAAGCATAGTTGTTGTTATCTTATACTTACAAAGCTCATAGGATTAAGTCAAGCTAATGTAAGAGCTTAGACTAGTGTAATTCATTGGAACCCATTAATTTAGGAACTTATATTATGAAAACACTTGTAATAAAATGTGGTTAGTTCATACATGGTGGGATAAGGTTCAATGGATACAGATGATTGATTAGGGATTTTGTCTATCTTAACTATTAAGCTTGTACAAGCTCGATAAGGTATGGTAAGTATGGGATATATTGAATAATAGTAATGGGAATAGTTGCGAATGTTTACTTGCATTCTAATTCATTGTTGACAGAGGTTAATGAACTAGTGACCTATCAGTCTTATGTTGGCTGGGTAGGAACCCTTGATAATGCAAGAAAGGAGCATTTCACCACTATCCAGGAGTTGTGCTAGCGAATGGTAATTGCTCCCAGGTGACCTGGAGCTGCACATGTGAGAACTGTGGGCCATGGAACAGTTGGTGAATAGGTTTTCTGTTAAGGAAATTTTATAGACTTATTGTCATTATTCCAAACGATCATCTCCAACATGCACAACCAGAATTACAAGTTGAAAAATATTGACATAAATATGTTGTGGAAATATACATTTATCGGTTAAATATCCATTTCTTTAAATATTCATCACACATCAATACTAAAATAAATTCTATTCATAGGAAGATATCGAAGAGGTTTTAATTTTGTTGGACCACTAATCCAAAATATAAAGGTGACACTGGTTCACTTCTAACTACATTGAATAGGGTTTTAACACAATAGTCCCAACATTTTTATTCAATAGTAGATTCGACATACCCAACCATTAATTTTTTGGGCTTCCAAACAGATTTTTCCTATTCGGGCACCCATTTCATGCGTGTTTCGAGAGCCATTAGTTGTTGATAGAGTTTGAGAGCGAGCATTAGAGCTAGCTGAGGCATAGTTAGGTTGGGCCTATAACCTTCTGTAACCTTTCCCAAATTTGTGAGGGGAAGGGGTTAAATGTGTAGTGGTATATCTTACCTAGATAATGGGCTCATTTAGGATTGGGAATTGGAGAATCAGAGTTCCACCTCATGCCAAGATGAAGGGAAGGCCACAGTAAGAGGACTGCCATGTCATAACTTTATATCCTGGTACATCCATGTTTTGATTCTTTGCACTGTAGTGGGTATAATTGAAAATAATTAAATATGAGAATGTAAGATTCATTCCTACCACTCTTGCTTTGTTCACACTTGCCTCTGTAGGTTATGATTTTGGTTTTCCAATTGGATACTCCCTTCCCTACAAGCTAAAGAAAGTTGTCTTCATGCCTGCTACTATGGATGACCATAAAATTAACACCGCCAACATGGTGAGTCTCAATGAAGGAAAGGGTCAATCCCCATTCTCTAATTTACAAGTAAGGAGAGAGTAAAAACTTGAAAGAGAATAGCTTGGATTCCATACTAAAACTGAAAACTAGGAAGTGCCCCCAAGAACCTTGCCTAAATATACAAAGGCACTTCACACATCACTCAATTCAATAATCTATGTTGGCCTATTCCACCCATTCCACTATATAATGCACGAATATATATTTTTTATTTGGTGGTTTCATCCAAGCCTAACTCATCTTGCTCCATCACCAACTTATTCTTGAGCCCAATGAGCTGGTGCCTACGCATTTCCTCCATTGAGCTATAAACTAGTACCCTTTAAAGCACCAAAAACATAAGAGACTATTCAATTTAAGATTTTTACCTTCCTACCATGAGCTATAAGCTAGTCCCTTGAAACAAAAGAAGTCATGTTGTGGAAAATTTTCTGAGCATAGCGGACTGCACATAACAAATTTATTATTTAATCATCCTACATATTCCCATTTATCCAAGGTCATTAAACATAGCACTTCTCATTTAAGTTATATCATGAAGGTACTAAAAAGATGACGTCAATCTCAATAGAAAGAAAAATATCCCAGTAAGTGCTACAAATCCACTGCTTCCCCCATTCAGTGTGCAATCATGAATGACCAAAACAATTTACCAAGGACTGGTTGGCAGGCGTGGTTGATCTATTGTTAAAATATAGTCATGGTCAAACCGTTAAAAACAAACTCTAGAATGTTGCCTTCAGGTTTGGGTTTTCCTTTTCTTCGAGGTTCATAGGAAAAAATGAATGGGGCTTTTACTATTCAACATACCCTATCAGGTTGTTGTTGTTTTGGAGAGTGCTCAGGGTCAGTGTGACTAGTATTAACGAAATCATGAGTGGGAGAACCATTTTGGCTGAAAATGTGAAAGTGGTTGATGCATACCTCCCAAGTTACATTGAGAGTGGAAGTGCATAATAAGCATGATTTACATTTTAGCTTTAAGCTTCGGTAGCTCAAAACTAAAATTTATTCAATGATTATAGACTTAAACTGATATAGTTTAATTGTTCTACTACTTTTTTGGGACGAAATTTTGTTTAATCCTTAAAGGGGAAGGTGGTTTGTAGAGTTCCTAGGTCAGCAAGACTACTATGATCAAGGTTGTATATAAATACGCCATCACGATAATTTTTTTAATAAGAAGCTAGTGTGGAATTCCAAATCAATAGTGAAAATGTAAGTTCATAAATAAGTACAGAGTTGTGTTGGATCCTTGCATTTTCCCAATACAAAACTCACAATATGAACATGCTCTCATGATTTATTTGGAGTGTTGTTTTCCGAGTCCTTTTTCAGTATAGCATGATTAAAGCAGAGGGTTTTGTTGTTATAATTTGTTTTAATCCTATAGATTGTTTCCGTTTTATATTCCAGGTCCCTGTTTCTTTTAAGGGAATCCATGCAGACTTGGATGTCATCTTGAATTTTTCAATTGTCTTGACTCATATCCAATATTAGATGCTTACTAGAACTACTAGGTAAGACAAAAAATAGCAATCCTAGGTGGAAGACTATAATATCCCAAACTAAATCTGGTACATATTATTGTGATTGTTCTTGTGTTTTGGTTGATGATTCCTAACACTTCTCTGATCAATACATTCCTTAACCTCTGTTTTGTTTGTAAAGGAGGGTGTAATGTTTGAATAGGGTTTATTATTAGGAACTTTCACAACAAAATTTAGGGTTCCTTATCATACTAGAATTGTTGATGCGTGCCCGCAAGAAGCTGCTACCCAATTATGATGCACTGGCAGCATGTGAGTGGAAAAACACATGAACACGCATGCACCCTTGGATGCGTGCATGTGCTCCTGCTTTGGCAGTGGCGAAACTCCACACTGGATTTCCAGAGTGGACAATAGGAGTGTCCACATTCCCCTAATGATGCACACATGTGTTTGTGCATGCACGTGTATGTGGGAATCCGTGCATGTTTTGCGCGTTTGCATATAGGGATGCGCGTGCATCCATGTGTTTAAAAAAAATAGTGCACATTTTTGTGTATTCACCACCGACCTGCAAGCGCGTAAGCCACCAAAAACGACATCCAAGGAGGAAAAAACGACACCCACGAATCCCAAAGGAAGTGTCAAAGCAGCCTAAAATGACACCCATGATGTTGGAGTAAGGTAGATGGAGCAGTATTTGCATTTTTTTTTTTTAATGTTTTTTTATTGTTTTTCAAATAAAATACAAAATTAAAAAAATTTGCTAATGAATTGAAATGGAAATAAGTTGATATTGCAGATACAAATTACCTAAACATGATGATAAATACCAATGAACCATCAGAAGAAAGGGGTGAAACAAACCAATCAAAGGACCCAATAAACCCCAAATTAAACAAAGAAAACCTCGAAGATTACTTATACGAGGATTTAAACCAATTAAAAATATTGAGTGATGAACTGAAGAACACCAGGGAACCCTCTCGGGTTTCCCTCAACTCATCACTAAAAAAGATAATAGAGTCCATTAACATTGCCCACAGTGAGATCACCAATTTGAGCCAATATAGGGCTCGAATGAGAGAAAATTATGGCACTAGTATATCCAAAGAGGATATAAAAAACGCGAATATCACAAAATCCCAACTATGGACCAAATTTACAGATCTAAGAACAGGGGAACCTTCAGATGTGACGAAGAGGCAATTTTGCATGGACTGGTGTAATTACCAGTCATGGAGAGAAAACTGGAGGAAGAGATGGTTCATGGTTTTTGACAAGCCTCCATGCAAGAATGTCGAGGTCCCATAGTATTTTCTCAGGAAACTGTGGGCTGAGTTTGTGTTAGGGTTCCACGTGAACTACTTCAACATCACCAAGTTTCAGGGTGTCGATTTTGGCTCATCCCAGGATCGAGCTCATGCCCACCAGAACCCACTCAAAGGACCTCTTGCACCTAGGCGAGAGCCAAACCTACTTCCTCAACCATCTAGGTTAGGTAGAAGGATAGATGAGATCCACAAGCCCATTAGATGTGCCACACGGCACCTTCTCAGGCATACCACATTTGTGGCTATGTCCTCATAGAGTGAGAAGGAGCACCCTGAGAGACACACTTCTGCATGGTCTACTGGTGGTGGGCAAGGGAGAGCAGCTACAGGTGGTAGCCAAGATGATCCATCTAGCTCTATGGGACCAGTGCCACATACTTGTTCTCATTATGGGAATCCATGCCATGTTCGCATGCAGGATCATGCCACAGAGAGCTACCTACACCAGGTTAGTTATTGTTTTATTTAATGTTCAAGTATTGATTATACATTATGCAATCTCATAATTTCTAATAAATTTAACTTAGAATGAGATGTTGATGGCTTGATTTGTTTTAATGTACATTTATTCAGTGTTGAGTCTCCAACAACTGGGTGGGAGGATGTTGGTTCCTTCAACCTAAATGGAGCCATTGCAGCTGTAGAGGACACCGCGACACCATACACACAGGTATTTTTCTTTCAGTAATTAAATTTAATGTTAGTAGTTAATCTTGTCGTCCAATGCAGTTAATATTTAGTAATTGAATCTAAATAATTTTTTGTTTGCATAGGTGTCTGCAGAAGTGAGAGACTAGCCATCCCCATTGGGGATCAGCAGATCCCCTCATGAGCAGGTATCGTGTAATAAAGTATAAATTTAATTTCAGTTTTGATGGCTTAGATTTGTATAGTTATAATTTTTATGTACTAATATACAAGGCCATGAATATGTATGCAGGTCCGAGTACATAGGCACGTCGATGTCACTATCTCTCCATCGACTTCCTTTTTCACACCATATATGCTAGGTGTATCCCATTCCATACATGTACCTTTCCCTGCATCCCTCCCCACCCCGTTCCATCCATCCCTTTCCTCCCATACACCACCACACTTCCATCCAGCTCCCCCTTCTTCATCACAGCCTTCGCTCACTCCCGCTGCCCCATCCATCCACCCTCTCCCTTGCGATTCCCCATGTTTCCAACCTCCCCTCTCTTACCATGATACACCATCCATCCAAATTCACCCATCCCTCCACCCCATCATAGACCTCATCCCCCTCCCTGATATTCCCCCACCACCCTCATTTCCTCTTCCACGGTGGCCCATTCCATTCTACAGCCATTTTGGGTTTATCATCGTACATCACCACTTCGCCCACTCCATTCCATGCCCTCTCCCATCGTGCCCCCTATTTTTGTAGCCAATGTCGATGTGGCTACATCCTATACTATGCCATCCACCCTAGAATCAGAGAAGGTTGTACAACCCACTGCTCCACCTGCCACCCCTGAGGACCAGTTAGTTGTTCTACCTACCACCCCTAAGGACCAGCTGATTGGTCCACCTACCAGCCCTCCAGGACCAGCCTATTGTGTTCACGGTGAGATTGATTAGTTTATGAAAATATCGTGCAATATTAACAAAAATTAACATAGGCAATAAATTGTATGAGTTATCTTATTGTTTAAATATTACAGGGTGGGATTGCCGAGAGACTTGGATTAGGAGCGAGGGTATCCCACTCACCACTTACGGTCTCATATGAGGTGAGATACTTAAGATTTGAAAACATAATTTTTATTTTTAAATTGTATTTTATACTTGTATAGTTGCATGTAGGAGTTGGCATTTGATTGTTGTCGTTTTAGAGCCCAAGGGGAGGTGGTTGAAGTGGCCTAAAGAACCAGGCTTCCTCTAGCTCGAAGAAGAGGAAAATCCATTTTGGAGGTGTACTTGGGAGCTTCGAGGGTGGGCAGAAGGATTGAGAGACCCTCCTATGTACACTGGCCATGATGTGGAATTTTGGCATGAGTTGCCATATTTTGTATAGACATTGGGAATGATGTTCCATTTTTCACTACTACTGTATATGGTTGGAAAATTGTATATATTAATATATCATTTTGCACTTCTTTATATTATGTCTTTTATTATAGATTTGCATACATTATGTCAAATGTAGTAGTAGTTTACCGTTGATTTGCTTGTAATACTTATTGTTGACGAGGCAATAAAGTCTATATGTTCAGAATAAAATGCATAAATTTTTTAACACTGTAGGTTAGTTAACAAAAATATACACAACTGCATAAATGTGTACAATAACAATGATACTTTTGAATACCAAAAACAAAATAACATTTTGGGACAGTCATACTTGGCTGAGATTTATCATTGGTTTGAGAGTCTTATTCATTGTCCAAATTGCAATAGAAAGCACTTGTTTGCCCTTGGTATTTACATAGTAATTATTGTCTCATTTTGCAAGCTAGAAATTGATATTGGAATGATATTCTCTTACGATTTGATTGACTGGAAATTTCATAGTATTGATGAGCTGAGAATCATATTGAACATGATTGTTGTTGGCTTGCATTTGTTCCATCTACTTGGCAAACATTGATTTTGATAAATTTGGCAATTCATATCATTTGAAGACGAAGTTGACATTTCTTACTCTCATTGAATACATACATATTTTTTATGCTATTGTTGAGAACTTGTGATTTTAACGATCTAATGTACGTGTTGCAATTTTAACGATTTAAGGGTGAGGATGCATAACCTAGGGTTTAGAATCAACGAGGAGGCCCTAACCCTAACTGAAGTTTAAAGGTTACCATGCATAACCTAGGATTTATAATCAATGAGGAAACCCTAACCCAAATGGTGTTTTGGGGTTAGCATGCATAAACTAAGGTTTAAAATCAATGATTAACCCCTAAACCTAGGAGGGAAACCCTAACACCAACCCTACCTAACCATCTCTTGTGGCCTCTTATACAGTACCTTTTTATTTGTATATGAGCATTCTTAGGATTGTAGTCATATGTCACATATTCTTTATAGACTAATCAAACGAAATACTTCAAAGATTAAGCATGGATTACTTCACATAAGCTAGGGTTATAGCTTCATGAGCACTCCTTTTATAAACCATAGTGAAATAAGTAAAACATAGGTCATCTTCCACAACTCATACATTAAAAAATCATGAGAGAAAGAGGTTCTATAATAGGCTTATACCTAGAGTTGATAAGAATAAATTAGCATGCAATAGATGAAGGAATGATGGAAAGGATGGGAAATTAATGCATAGAGAGCATCAACCCTATATTTATACCATAGTTACCATGCAAGCATCATAGTGAAAAGAAGCTAAAAATTTATTACATATGTTTTGGACTTACCTTGTTTATATCAATAGGCCTTCTACTCCATTTTATAACCTTTACTAACCCTTGGACTGTCTATAAAACTAGACTGAAATAATAACTATTAGGAAGCCATAAGGCACACCTAAAACATTCTATTCTAGCCTAACCCTTGCTAAAACCCTTGTGCTAGACTCCTACCTTTCCCTCTCTCTAAAGCAAGGCCTATTCCTTTCATTTCCACACTACTTAGACCCCCACAGCTCTCCCGATATCTCTGACTGTAATATCCATTTTGGATAGCCATAGAACACCATTAACTCATCCTAAGCTACCCTAACTTCTCCCTTAGGAATATCCCTAACCTCCTAGCATGCTAAGACCCTAACATAAGGCTAACTTCATCACTAGAGGTCCCAATAGAGGTAATGGCATGCCAGGAGACTAACGGAGTCAACGACTCGTCGATCCAACCTTCGGTTGGTGAGTTATGTCAAGTTGAAAGTCGCATGAAAATGAGGTCCATGCAACCATGGAAATGGTGCATCGGCCCTATAAAACCTTGTGTCGAGCAGTCGGGAGTGGCTTTCCCATGGTGGCCATGCCCAAACACACCTGCAGGAAGTGATGAAATTTGAAGGGTGGGTCTTAATTTCAATTGGAAGGGTATTTATTTTCTGAGCCCTTCAGATATGAAGATCAAAATAAATAATTGTGCTTCAATTGACAAGTATAAATTAACTGAACCCTTTCACCCAAAAAATGCAAAAGACAAATATCGTTCGTTCAAATTTTTATAATTTTAAACAATTGAGCACTCCTTAATATCTATGATGAAAAAATGATATATTTTCAATAAAACTTATTTTGAACACATTAATTTCTCATATGTGTATCATTAATTTTACAGTTCAGTAACATAACAACTATTCTATTGTATTTTTTCCACTTGGAGCATACTTCATTATACAAAAAAACTACATAGACTATGAGATAACCATATTGGGGAATTCACATGCAATCCAAGCTTGAGAGATGTAAGAATGATAAGGATTGGGCACCGAAGAAAAAATAATACACAACTAAAAAACCATTAAAACAAAAATCCTACATACCAAGCAAGTTAGCAAAGCTGGCATAACCAGGGTCGGGGCATCGAATTTTTTTGTTCAATACTTTTTGTGAAAGCATACATGTATAGAATGAAGGGGAAATAGAATCAAGCCTAAGTCAATTGAAACTCACTACATGTCTGAGTCTCAACAGTCCGCCTTTTAGATTGAACCAAAATACCAAAAGAAGTTTATTAATGTCTAGATTTGAGAAGTTATAAGTGCGAGTAATTAAGGTCTCGAGGCTATAAAATTTGTTGTGTTTCATACCAGTCCACGATTCTCTGAATCAATAGTCATGGGTAGGAATTTAAGTCATTTAATGAAAACAATTAATGTGTATAACCTCTATGTCGAAACTATTTTCCATGCTGATGCATGCCACTACCATCTTTATTGTCTTACCAAAAGGCATGATAATGAGGAAGAAGACCTAAAATTATGGACTTCACCTTCAAAGAATGCCTTGAATCACATCGCTAAGGAGTGATAAGAAGATCACAACAATCCAACGTGTGAAATCTCAGTTTATAGTGTTAATTAAAGACTTCTATGGTAAATTTAATATGTGTTAATTAAAGACTTATATGGTAAATTTAATGTGTTAATTAAAGACTTATATGGTAAATTTAATATGTGTTAATTAAATACTTATATGGTAAATTTAATATAATACTTACTTATAGTTGTCTCTTATTCTTTGCGTCAATTCGTATTATAAGGTGAGGATCTGCATGCATAATAATACTTAGTTATTACTATGAGATGAGGATCTAAAGAGAAGAGGATGTAAAAACAAGTAATTTTTACATGTATTTTTGTGGCGCCGTAGACAAATGTTGTGAGAAACCACAAATGTTTGGAATTATGGAGGGAGATTACATCATGATCATGCCACCCATCAAATTGAATACTATTCTTGAGCCAACAATTTTTTTTTCATTTCATTAATAACCATTATTTGTCCATATCGTGTGCCCAATGACACCTCTCTATAGCGATCCATAAATCGACCTCTCTGCAATTTGTGATCTTAGCTACATGTCGTTATTTATATTTTCTTATAGCTGTCATGAGTCCATGATATTCATGCAAGAAATGAATTATTATAGAGGAGGACTTATAAAACTGGCCTTTTTAATTTCATTTTGATGAAAAAAGAGTGGACATTGGTATCGAGGTTCACATAGATAGTAGGCACAACATTTTGATCTCGTTCCGGGCCTAGTAGACTAGTAGTTGTTCTTTTTTGTTATAGTCGTAGTTGTTGACACATTGTCACACTTTAGATTGCAGCCCCAAGTGACTTGGTAGTCAGAGTGACATCTCGATGGCTAGTTCCTCGTAGTCATCAATGATTTATGGCCATCTTGCACAACTAAGCAGTGAGTGCATGACATGAGTGAGTGAGTGATTAAAATTCATCATATTTCCAATATTTTGAATGATGAGTTAAACTTAGAGCATAGGAATTTCAACATATTGAAATATTTATATGGATGGGTAATTTCAAATGTTGACCTTTTTTTGAAATGTTGATATAAATTATGCCCCTGTTGATTGGAAGGGTAAAATTCAGATTTTAATTTTTTTTGAAGGGAAATTTTAACTTTACACTTCTGTGAAGGGATAGAACCCTTTGGAAGGGTTGTGAAGGGTTTAATTTTGAACACTTCCTACAGGAGCTGATGGAATCAAAAATCGCCGCCCGGTTTGGTTTTTGGACCCAACCTTGAATTGGCCAAGCATTCCTCAATGACTTTTGCAGGCCTACTGCAAGCCGCCATAGAACATTGATCGGGGATACGATGGACAACCCATCAGTTTTGTTGGGATAGTGGCACAAGATTATGGCTAGGGTGGCCTCCCACCTGACTCTGCATAGCCCGAGCATGCCTCGAGTCTAGATTTTGAAAACTAGGGTTTCTCCTCAGTGGGGTCCATGCAACCTTAGCAACGGTGCACCGACCCTGCAAAACCATGTGCTAGGAGGTCGAGGGTGGCATGCACATGGAGGCCATTCCCAAACACACCTACAGGTGCTGACGGATTTGGAAATTGCCAGCCATTTTGGTTTTTGGACCACAACATTGAATTGGCCCAGGCATCCCTGAATGGCTTTTGTAGGCCTACTGCAACTCGCCATAGAACGTTGACTGGGGATCCGATGGATGAACCATCAGTTCCATTGGGAACATGGCATAATATTATGGCCAGGGTGGCCTCCCCCCCGAATTTACATAGCCCAGGAATTCCTCCAGGAAATATTATGCAAACTAGGGTTTCACCAAAGTGGAGTGTAAGCAAGATTACCCAATCTCATTCAATATAGTCATCTGGATCCTCTCTGTTGCTAATTGCCTCCATCAATATCTCGTGCTCTGAATGAGGAAAGAAGTAATGTACCTTGGTTGAATTATTGTTTGACATTGTCTATATATTGATGTTCATGCCAACAATCAAGTTTGTGAAGTGATAGACCATAGAACTTGGTCTGTAATCCATGAATACATGCCCACTAGTTCTTCTTGATTTCCCATCTAGTTTAAGATATTCAGTTTCAACAACCATCAAGCCAATAGCAAATTCATTGCCTTCATCATCAATCAATGATCCGTTCAATATTTTCTTACCTCGAATGCATCGTGCCAAACAATAATCCATGCTCCATTCATTGTCTTTTGGGGAAACAACTACATATATGTGTCCTGGTTGTATAAGATCTAAGATATGGTTGTATTCTATTGAAATCGCTGACTGGACCTCCCCTAAGTGGGTTGTTTCAACGAATACACGTGGGTCTACTGCAAGTGACACATGATCCCAATCATAAACCAATCCATGCATTCACATTCATCCCATTCACCATTGCTACAAGGGCTGCAAAAGCAACCAAGTTTCCGCGTACATATTTCAAATAGGGGGTTGTTTGACCTTCGAACCAAATGAAATCCACGTGTTCCTTGTACTTTGTCATAAATATAGCAATGATATCGATATATGTCAACCACATGCCAAAAATTCCTGACTGGCCTTGTTAACCCAAAAATCCCCCACATATCTCTCAATGGCCTACACCACCCAAGGACACCATCTCATAACACTCATTTCACTCCATAAGACCTTCCATTTGAGCCCCACACCTCCAAAAGAGCCCAAGGATGAAGAAAAGGGCTAAAACCCCCAACAAGGAACCCAAAAGAGCCCCCTAGGAGCTAAAGCCCTCAAAAAGGGGCTAAAACCCTAAAAGGGCCTAAAGTTAGGGTATAAGGGGCTAAAGGCACAAAAAAGGGGCTAAATCCCTGACCAAGGGCTTAAAACCCTAAAACCCCTTGGAAAAACTATAAAAGGAGGGTGGGGGGTCACTCTCAAAACACTTATCCCTTCCCTATTGTTACGCTGCCCATGGATGCTTTGAGACCTTTGCCTCTCAAACCAACCACATTCCCTCTCCTCCACATCCATTCCCATTTGAGCCATTGCTCCCCACCAACTAGGAGAGAGAGGCTTCCAATATCTAGGGCATAGTGGCCCATTACCCACTAAGAGAAGGTATATTTGTGTTTTTGTGTTTACTTCTTAGCTATTTAGATTGTTTTGACTTCTAACCATTGTTTCTTGTAGGTTTTATTTAACATTGTTTGCAGGTTTCTCCATTGTAGCTTAGGTTTGTTTTGTAGGGTTTAAAGAGGCAGAACCCTAACCTGTTTTCTGCAGAGAGGTTCACAAAGCTTCCACTTCTTCTCTCTGCTCTTGCTTATGATTTAGTTTAGTTCTGGTTTTCTGTCCCTAGATTAGCTTAGTTTAGTTTATGGTTCTGTTTACTTGCATTTCCATTTCGTTTTTCCTGTTTTCCAATAGTAGGAACCTACCCTTGTGCCCTCTAGGCACAAGGGATCCATTCTTGCTCCTACAGTAAGGAGAAATCCTCACTACAGCATTGGCAACCATACCAGGTCGATCCTACAAGATCCCTAGGCCAAAATTTCATTTTTTCAATTTTTTTCAATTTTACCCTAGTTTTCAAAAAAATTCTTGTTAAATCTGTCTTAAATCCTATTTATTTCATGTTTTAGTTACTGCTGAAGCCTCTATTAGGAAAAATCGAGTCAGATGGACCCTAGTACCAGTTACTGTAGGCCAGATCTGACTCTGTCTCACCAAAAAACCTCATTTCAGAGCAGGGCGCTCTTATCGGGGAAAAAGGTGAGACTAGGGCGCTCTTAATGAGCAAACAGGTGCGCCCAGGGTGTAATTAATACCAATTTAAGCATGACTTCAGCCCAGAAACTCAGGTTGCGGCTGTTTTTGCATTGTGTACAACCCCCTCGCTCATTTCTGAAAAAATATCGCGGCCCGCTCACTAGATTTGGTCAGAAATGTGCGGCCTGTCACACAGAAGTCAAATTTAAGATTAATATATAGTAATTTTCAGTTTCAGAGGACTATTAGTGCGGCCTAGCCGCCTCTGTCCACCATTGCAGGTCATTTTCATTTTCAGTTTGTATTTTCTGCAAATAATTTCATGAACAATGTGTAAATGTTAAATGAACCATTAAGGCTTAATAAAGTGAACTAGTATAACTAAAAATGACTTAAAAATAACCATCTTTCTTCCCCCTTCCTCCTCTACCCAGTCATCACCCTCCAAGATATTCTAGGATACGACGAAGGGCAAGCTCGTATAGATCTAGGCACTCCATGATATTTTTCCCAAACCACTAAAACCGGGTGACCTAGAAGGTAGAGGGGGTAGAGAAGGAGGGCTTCTCATGGCGCTAAGCGTCCTCCCTGTTGACCAACCTAGCATCTGGGAGGTGACCTGAGGATCTACGGATGGGATTAGTCCCATTGTGTTGAGATCCTAGCACCTTCTCTTGGTTGAAGAAGAATATCACTGTGAGGTAGACATTTAGTTAGGCCAGCAGTCCAGGGTTAATCACTGTACTTGTTTACAAATTTTTGTTTATGCTTGCATACAAAACCATGACATGCTCTACCATGAATTCATAAACCATATTGCAGCAACCAAATACTAGAACAAACAAGCAAACCAACACACCATAACAAATAATTAACCCAACTCAGTTTATGATGTTGATTAAGCCTTAAAATTTACCAAATGTACACTAAGTATAATCAATTCTGTAGTCTTTGAGGATAGAAGTCCCTGACTTCTTCAACTGTGGGAAGTACTTGGGATTTTCCTAGAAACTCATTATGAGGAGTACCACAGGAACCCAAAAGTAGCTGGCCACTGAGAGTAATTGCCAACCGAAACGGGCAATGACCCCTTTCGATTGAGTAGAAGCACCCATGAGGAACAAGCCAAGCGCTGTCTTCTGGCAGTCTTGGTGGCTGAGAGACCACCTTCAGCCAATAGGAATCCATTGAAACCGAGGTCCAAATCTCTAGCCACCAGTTTCATACACAAAAGCAAACACAATTGATCCTCCACGATCTTCCTCACGCCTAAGAGGCAAACCACCACCATTTGGAACACTTGATCAGCACCGTCGAAGCCACTCTTAGAAATCTCCCACACCATCAGAGGGCCACATAGCCTTTGATTCTAATTCAAACCCATATCATTCTGAACCAGACCTCCACACTGCACCATCAAGCCACATGACTAGTGCAAACCTGGATCCATTTTTAGGCCTAACTTTAGCAAGTGGACCCATGTCCACATCACAACCTGTCACCCAAAACATGGCAAGTGGTTGAAGCACATTCATGTAGACTATCATTAGCCAATTTCTACCACCCATACTGACCAGCCAAGCTGGCCCAGTGGTAACACATGGGGGTAGTGGCCCCTCCACACACACTGCCCCTCCAGCCACACTGGGGGGCAGTGCACTGTCCACCTACATTGACCCTACTATCATACATGGGGGAAATTCCCCTGCCACCCATACCACCCCTAACTTATCACTTGGGGGCATTGGCGCATCCGCAATGGTGCCACCACAAGCACCCCCAGCCATGAATATGCATTATGCACCTGCAAACCCCACCCCCATTGCAGCCCCATCCCACATCAACTTGCGGTCAAATCTACCCTTCATGGCTCATCTAAACTTACCTGAATTGACTAGATTAATGAATGATCCCATCCACCACCAAGCTTTCTGGCCACCCATGCTAACTAAGCTGCCATCAGACATCCCGAAGTTTGAAGGAAAAATCGGGGAATGTCCCCAAAATCACATAATGACATTCCATCTATGGTGCTCATCCAATAGCATCGTAGATGACTCCATCAGGTTGAGGCTGTTCTAATGCACCCTTATAGGTGCCATGACCAAGTGGTACATTGAGCTACCACAAGCTAAGTACCCTGACTTCAACTCCCTAGCCTTCATGTTCCTACAGTATTTTCAACTCCCTGTCAGATATGACGAGGGGATGGAGATCCTATTATCCTGTCGCCAAAGCACCGCCACTCACATAACTGACCATATCCATGAGTGGCGGCGACGTCATAGCTTATGCAAAATCCAACTAGACGACAAGATATTCTTGGATTGGTTCCTTAAGACTTTGCTCCCACCCATTGCAAAGGACATCACATCTGAACGTCCCCAATATGAAGAAGAGGCCATACTGAAGGCCCAACAATTTGACTTGATCTACTCTCAGTCTGGATACTTGTACACTGTCATTCCAGATGCTCCTTGTTCGAGTACCTCCTACCGCGATGCACTGGGGGCATCCCACACTGTGGACAGAATCATGGGGTCAGTCTCCCAACAACCACAGCCTCGACCAACACCACCTATCATTGCACCACAACCAAGAAACACTGGTAATGTTGCTTACCAAAACCAAGCTCCGAACTATGCTAGAATGATATCCCAGTCCGGAGCAACAACCTCTTATGCACAACCTGCACCACCGGAGCAGGCTCAGGCCATGGCTTGGAAAAAACAACAGTATCTGGGCCAAATTCCCACATTTATGGCACCACCACCCCCACAAATAAACTATGCACCACTAGTGCAACAAGTTCAATCCCGCACCCCCACTCCACTTGCTCCATTGGGACAAGTGTTTGCACAACAAAACCGTCCCAACTAGCCTGCCCCCAACAATCAACAAGGGCAATCTAGAAACAACCGGCCCTACAACCAAGGCAATAACCAACCGCAAGGAGGTGGGCAACAACCGAACCCTCCCAATAATGTTGCGGCTAACCAGCCAGCCTAAAACCCCCCACGATAGAATGCACCAAGACGCAACGCTTGCACACAAACCAACCATGTACACTTTGTGATGTTTATGGGCATTACATGTTCAAGTGTCCCTTCATGGGTCGAGCTAAGCAGGCCATTCATAACGAAGCCCAATAGGTTTCCAATGCTACAAACCAAGCATAACCCAACCCGACACCTCAAGGACCTCCCCCCATGGTGCTTCAAAACCCACTTCCAGTCCAAGGATTGGTGGCAACTTCTCCCCCTCCCCAAGCTAATCCCAACACTATGGGGGCACCTCTCACAACTGAAATAGGTGTTCACCACCTGCTAGCCATGACCACTGAAGAGGTCAATTTACAAACTCGACGAAATCAATACAGTACCACCACTGAACCTGTTGACTCATTAACAACATCCACATCTAAGACAGTCAACCTGCCTCTTTAGTTACCCCCATTTCCATGACCCCCCATATGCAGAGTTGCCAATAACGCCACAGCTAGAGTTGTAGTTAGCTATAGCATTGTGGATGATTTGCCCAAACACCAACTGCCATGTCCTCTCTTAAGGTACTTAAAACATGCCCAACACAACAAAGAGCCTTACTAGCTGCTCTAGGGGTAGTAGACCCCTTTGACTCTAAGTTGATCACATTTGACATGGAGAATGGAGAGTTGCACATGCCCTCCACTATTGCCTTCCAAATCCTAGTGTCCATCCAGAACTTGGTTGTGCACCGATGCATAGTGGATGAGGGGGCATCCACGTGCATCATGTCTACCTTGGTTTGGAAGATCTTGGATCACCAATTATGCAACCGTCCTCCATGACTCTGCGGGCTTATGATGAACACCCCACTAAAGCTCAAGGAATCCTCCCCCATGTCCCCATCATGCTAGCTGGGAAGACAGTCTTGATCGACATCAAAGTCATCAATGCTCAACTGGACTACAACCTCCTCCTTGGGAGGAGTTATATGTATGCCATGTGAGCCGTCACATCAACTGTCTTCCGCCTCATGATGTTCCCCTTCGAAGGGAAGATTGTGACGGTTTACCAGCTCACCTACCATGATTCGCAAGGGTTAACAGTGCCTGCCAACATTATCCCTACCATCACCACCATTGAGCCGCAAAGGGCGACCGCACATGCTAACATCATCCCTGCAACCAACACTGTGGTTGAAAACACACCAACCTCCCCACCGTTGAATGTGGGCCCTGGGTTGTTTACCGATCCCACCATGATGGCTCCTTTGCCATTGGTGTCACCACCACTAACACAAAAACAAACTGTGGACTTGTGCATGGTCTCATCAAGCACCATTGCACCCAAACAACAACCACAGCCACATCCCCAACCACAACCACAACATCATCCGCAGCCACAACGCCAATAGCAGCCGCAACATCACCCGTAGCAGCAACATTACATGCAGCCGCAACCACAACCTCACCCCCACATGCAACCAACTGGGAGTTATGTGGGCTCATCTCCAGTCCATACAATTCCCTTCCTCTTTCGCCCACCTGGTGTCATGAGCAAGCCGGTCATGGCCACCTTAATCCTACCCAACTTTACGTTGGGGATCCCGGTGTGGTTTCTCGATCCACCAGCTCAACCAGCAATGCCCCAGGTTGTTTTAACCACAGTGCAACCTATTGCGGTTGAGCCTCGCCCCCCACTCAGTCCACATAAGCCAACCACCACACCAGCACCTACACTACCCCAACCCAAAAGGGCTATGGGAAAGAACACCAAAGCCACCGCAAAACCATGACAAGTCCCACCTTGTGTCGTCTGCGAACAACAGGGCCATCCAACTCAAAATTGCCCTGAAATTCCAGTGATCCATGCACATCTGGATGCCATGGATACGAATGAAAACATCCCCGTGGTTGAACTCCCAACTGTGCCAGTAGTCAGGAACAAGGCATTGAGGACAAGCCATGCGTGTTCCCTTTGTGGCTTGTATGGACATTACTCCCACCATTGGCAAGACCTGCTTGAATTTCGAATGGCTCTCACTGACCTCCGTCACTATTCCCTTCAGTCTAAGATCACCTTGATCAAAGAAGTTTACCCACCACCTCCTTTGTCAGACACCATGTCCATTTACATGATGTCCAGTTCCCTCGACCAGCTCATCCCCATCTCCAATGAAGGTCCATCAGACCTGTCTCTTCATTGCTTTAGCAATGATGAGGAGATACTTGAAGCTCTGACCACCCTAGAATACCCATGGGATGACATGCGCCATCGCTCATTCGTCCTCCCGGAAGAACTTGTGTCGCAGTCCGACCAGTTTTTTGTGGAGACCAAATATTTCATCCCTAGGAAGGTTGACTAGTTTAAGAACCGAATCCCTGCACCTGATGCCTTCAAAGAAGGGAACATGGAAAACATTTTGCCAACCATTAAAATAGACATTTCAACCAACTCTGAGATCATTGAAGAAATAATGCTGGGGGCATCTTGCTCCCCAGAAGAGGTCGATGCCTACACAACTCTCTTCCAAAAATTTCGTGACATCTTCTCCTGCCACATACACTGAAATGCCTAGCTTAGATCCATCCATCGTGGAACACCACATCGACACATGGCCTGATGTGGCACCCATCTGCCAAAAGCAACGGCCCATCCATCCATTCAATGTGGTTGCGGTGAAAGCCGAGATAGAGAAGCTGCGCACAGCCGACTTCATTTATTGCATTGCATACACAACTTGGGTTTCTAATACTGTTCTTGTGAATAAAAATAGGGTACCATTTTTGTTTGCACAGACTTCCACAATCTTAATGGGGCATGTCCCAAAGACAACTTCCCCACACCGTTCATCGACCAGATCATCGACGCATGTGCCGGACATGAGGCCTTATCCTTCATGGACAGATTTTTCGGCTACAACCAAATCCAAATCCAGAAGGAAGACCGTTACAAGACGGCATTCACAACCCCATGGGGCACATTCGCCTATTGAGTCATGCCCTTTGGCATCAAAAATGCCGGAGCCACCTTCCAGTGTGCCATGAGATATTGTTTCCATGATTTAATTCACATCATCTTGGTCTACTTGGAGGATCTCACCGCTCGATCACGAAAACAAGCACAACATATAGACGACTTATGGCAAGCCTTTTTATGTTTCCATAAGAACAACATCCACCTGAACCACCTCAAGTGCATTTTTTGTGTCCCAGCAGGCCGTCTACTTGGATTTATTGTCTCCCACAAAGGGATAACGGTATATCCCTTCAAAGTTCAGGCCATCCTTGATCTTCCTTCCCCAAGAACTCGGCACCAACTACAAAGTCTACAAGGCAAGGCCAACATCCTTTGCCACTTTGTGCCAGAGTATGCAACAAAATCCTATGGATTCATCCACCTGCTCTGCACAAAAATCCCCTTCATTTGGGATCAGTAAGCACAAGAATCATTCGAGGCACTCAAACAAGCCCTGGCTTCTGCACCACTACTCTCACCACCAGATTTCACTTGATACTTCATCCTTTATGTGTCGGCCGCATAAAACACCATTGCTGGAGTCTTGTTCCAAGAAGACGATGCTCGCCATGAGCACATGGTTTACTACATCAATCAGAAGCTAACAGGACCTCCACTATGATATTCACCCAAGGATAAATTGGCCCTTGCCGTCGTCTTCTCGGCTCAAAAATTGTGCCACTGCATCATTGCCAACCATACTCGTGTAGTGGCTGATTCGAACCCAATGCAGTACCTCTTAAGCTAACGCCTTCTACAAGGTCGAGCAGCCAAGTGGGTAGTCATCCTCAAAGAGTTCGACCTAGAGTTTGTCTCTCCAAAAAGCACAAAGGCACTCACACTAGCCACACTCATGACTGATATGCCCCCATTAACTGCATCATCACCCCCCAAGGATGATCTCCCTAATGATTTCCTCTTCGTCATATCCACATACGACCCATGGTATGGGGACATCCTTCTCTATTTACGAACGCAAAAGTTCCCAGTTCACTTCAACTGTGAGGATAGGCGATGCATCCAACATTAATCCATTCACCACTTGCTGATTGGAGATGTTCTGTATCGTTGAGGCATTGATACCATACTACATCGTTGCCTCACCTATGACGAGGCCGAGACCATCCTCAATGACAGTCATAGCGGAGCCTATGGTGGCCACATTTTAGGTCTAGCAACCACCCAAAATATTCTATGCGCTGGCTATTTCTGGCCCTCCATCTTCACTGATTGCATAGAGGTAGTTAAACATTGCCACAACTGTCAGCTTTTTGCCCCAAAGGAAAGAACCCCCCCCCCCCACACCCTTACACCACATAGTCACAGTCGGGCCCTTCTGCAAATGGGCAATCGACTTCATGACAATCAACCCCGTTTCGGCTAATGGTCACAAATACATCATCGTGGCAATTGATTACTTCACCAAGTGGGCCGAGTCCATGCCCACATTTGATTGCAAAGTGGAAACCGCAGTGCATTTCTTCTTCAACCATGTTATTACATGATTTAGTGTCCCTAAACAATTAGTCTCAGACCATGGGGCACACTTCCAAGACGCCGTATGGGCTGAATTATCAACCATGTTGAAATTCGAACACCAGTACTCCTCTTCCTCCTACCCTCAGGGAAATGGCCAAGTTGAAATAGTCAACAAAATCATCAAAACAATGCTCCAACGAATGGTAGGAAATCACAAAAATAACTTCCATCACATGCTATTCTCTGCCCTATGGGCTTATTGCACATCCACAAAAACCGCAACCAGTTTCACCCCTTTCTGCCTAGTACATGGCGTTGAATCAGTGCTCCCTATAGAGTGCCAAATCCCATCTCTCCGCCTCGTGGTGGAACTCCTTCCTGATACTTCACCTTTAGAAGAACGGCTTCTCCAACTCGAGCAAACCATAGAAGACCACCGAGCTTCCCTCCAATCCATCGAAGTAGCAAAAACACAATTAAAGATACAATATGACTCCCATGTCCACCCTCGCACCTTCAGCGAAGGTGATATGGTTCTAGTCTACGACCAACCAAACGATAAATTGGGCAAAGGCAAGTTCAAATCAATGTGGTATGGCCCATACGCCATCCACCGTTGCCTCGAAAAAGGGGCATACACCCTCATTGACTATGATGGACAACTCTTGGAGAACCCCTGCAATGGGCTCTACCTCAAGAAATTTTACAATTAACATCACCAATGAGTCACTTCATTTTCCTTTTCTTGTTTTTCAACGTTTTTTAGCAAAAATCAAAGGCATCACCATCAGCTGCTAGTCAAAAGTCACTCGGAACCTGTTCGAGACACCTCTCACACCTCCTGGATCAAATTTTCATTTCCTTATGAGACCATCGTCTCACATTTAATAAGTCAATTTCAGGACCATCTTCCACAAGTCACCTTGATTTACAAGACATGACATGATGATGCGAGTGTCTACGAACCAGTACTCGTATCACACTTCCCGACCGTAACTGATGCAAGCTGTCGGGCCACCGCCCATTAAGGACTGTAATTTTACTTTTTCTGTTGCCAAATTTCTGTGGTGGTTAGTTGTTGATGTTGCTGTCGGAGAAACCACAGTATCGAAAAGACCGAGTCGACGTTTCGGATCCATATCAGGATCCATCATCAGGACAAAGTCGAAGGTGGAGAGAGTGAGAATCATCAATAAATACTGAAGCCGAGTAAAAGTCTCAGGTCGGTCGCGGAGATTAGGGTTTGCTAGGTTAAAAAATTATATTATCATACCAAAGTGTGCGGAGAAGATATTCTTTAAACCTATTTTCTGGAAAAATAAAAAGTTTATATTATTAAAATTTTCTACACTAGCTACATTAAGACATTATTAAAAGTTTATTTAAGAAGTTTATAAATTTTTTTTATGAAGTATAGGTTCAATTTCAAAATGTCAAAATTTTTTATTTCATTTTTAATGCCTATTATTAGGGAAATTTTCATTTAATTTCAATAAATTTTTTAATTATTAATATAATTTT
>LPNX010777218.1:140477-150477 GCA_001517045.1 Pseudotsuga menziesii
ATTTTACTTTTATTTTTTGTATTTATAATTGTCTTTTTTCACCCCACCTTACACGGACATCTGGACTATCGTCCACAAAACCCTTTGTTTTTCTTCCATTTATTTGGCATATAAGTGTCCTTGGGCTGCCACCCGTTAAGGACTGTAATTTTAGCTTTTATTTTTCATTTTTAACACATCGTTGTCTTTTCCATTCACCACACCTTACACGGACCACTAGATCACTATCCACAAAACAATTTATTTTTCTTGCATGCGTTTGGCATATAAATGCCCCCAGGCCTGCACTCACATCGCATGTAGTCAAGTCCGTTCACCACAACACACACACACTCTCCTGACCTCTGTTCGAGAGCCATCTCAGTTTGCATGCCTCTGCCGCACCGACTCGTAGGCCCCTACCACAATCTATCCCACACATGTATTGGTATGTTTGAGAGCCTTCTGCTTCGTTCATACTGCGTGGATGACCTTTGGACCTCTGTCCACCATCTCAAAATGGGGCACCACTCGTGCCACCGTAGTCGGTTGACCACATTGGAGTTACGTTTAAGCTCTTTTCTAACTCCTTAAAACAATGAAAATATCGCCGAGCGCAGCTGCTTCCTTTCCCGCTCGCTAAAGTTAATGAAAGGGCGTCTACATCATCTCGTTTACCTCCTTTTGCGGACCATGTACACCATCTCATGAAAAGGACCTCCTTGGCACACTCAAGCCAAGACCGTTCCCCTCTGCATGCTTTTGTGTTTTTTCAGGAAGAGGGGCCGCACTTTACAAAAAATCTCACCACCAATTGTCATTAAGATCTTTTCCAGCCATTTCAACAAGAAAAAATCATTAAGCAAACTTGGTTTCATTCGTGCTTGTAAAAGTATTTGAATGACCATCTAGTCAGTATAGGTTTAACCTTTGACGGCCTTATTGGACTACCAACGGTAAAGAAGTCTCTCATCCCCTGCAGGATGGGCAAGCTCTCCTATGTATACTTTTATCCTTTTTTGGGCACAAGAGACTACCAATGAAAAAGAACTCCCACTGGAGTCTTCTTCGTGCTTTCAGACTCTCTAAAATTGAAAGCATCAGTGAGCATTTACCTTCTCGGGCTCGCAAAAAATCCACGAGATCGTTCCATAACGGTGTCCCTAGACCCCCCCCCCCCCCACAGCAAATAGTTTGGTAGCATTCCCACATGGGGTCGCCTTTGTTTAGAGTACTTTGCAATGTGTCTTCCTTGGATCCCATTAGTATCAAAAGCATCCACCTCCTCCAAGTATTTCCCATCTGCAGCGACATTCCCAGTATTACAGCTATGATCCCATTTCCTTGAGTCAAGTTTCATTTGCTGCCTCGTCCACCCTACCATCATACTCTGAACAAAGGAAGTTTGAGTCTCCCACTCCCCCCTTGCCCCTGTTCAGTTCTTTCCCTCCCTCCCTCCCCCCCCAATTCAGTGAGTCAGTCTATAGATTGCTTCGCACCTTTTGGTTATCCACCTCGCGCTCCTAGTCAAGGAAACATCATCGCCTTGACTAGGGGCAGGTCTCCCTCTGTCGATGCCAATACATATATTCCAGAGGGTAGACCTAGAGGTCCCTATACCTTGGTTTCATTAACATCATTGATGATTTCCTTGGACCACTTGAGAGGAGTCCTTAATGCCTCTTGGGATGGTTGTTTCTCATGTGCTCGACTTCAACTCCATCATCGCACCATTGATATTCGTACAGGGTTTGTTCCACACAACACTTGGTCAAAGACCTTGGATGTCACCTGACTCTATCGCATTGGTGAGTCCACTTGAGGGACCTAAACAGGTTATGTCCCTTGTGATTTTCGGGTTGTGTTGGAGATAGTGATCAGAAGCCCTAGTAGTGCTTCGATATACCTTTATGATTTATGCAGCATACTTGTACCACAGAGACTCTAACTCTCAATTAGTGAGTCCACATAGCTATGTACCAGATCCAGCAGACCGTCACTCATGAATATATAGAATTCCATGAGAATGCCATGGGTCTAATGTACCAGATTAGCATTGTATTCAGCCTCACATGGAGGCAACCATCATTGTAACATCAGTTGTATATGATCAGCTCTTGTATTTTAGAGCATAGATCAAATTATTCTTTTGACATTGTCATGAGCATGGGGATACCCTCCTCGTCCATATACATGTCACACATTTGTATCTCACCCATTGATGGGAACCAAATTAATACAAAAACTAAAAGCCACCATGCCCCAGCCCCAGAAGCACCACCTCTACACAGCAAATCCTATGATGTCCGTCAGCCATACATTGAGCTCCTGCCCTCACACATCAGGGGGCAATCTGTTAACCCAAAAATCCCCCACATAGCTCTCAATGGCCTACACCACCCAAGGACACCATCTCACAACACTCATTTCACTCCATAAGACCTTCCATTTGACCCCCACACCTCCAAAAGAGCCCAAGGATGAAGAAAAGGGCTAAAAACCCCAAAAAGGAGCCCAAAATAGCCCTTAGGAGCTAAAGCCCTAAAAAAGGGGCTAAAATCCTAAAAGGGGATAAATTTAAGGCAGAAGGGGCTAAAGGCCCAAAAAAGGGGCTAAATCCTTGACCAAGGGCTTAAAACCATAAAACCCCTCGGAAAAGCTATAAAAGGAGGGTGTGGGGTCACTCTCAAAACACTTCTCCCTTGCTTATTGTTACGCTGCCCATGGATGCTTTGAGACCTTTGCCTCTCAAACCACCCACATTCCCTCTCCTCCACATCCATTCCCATTTGAGCCATTTCTTCTCCCCAACCAGGAGAGAGAGGCTTTCAGGAGCTAGGGCATGGTGGCCCATTACCCACTAAGAGAAGGTATATTTGTGTTTTTGTGTTTGCTTCGTAGCTATTTAGATTGTTTTGACTTCTAACCATTGTTTCTTACAGGTTTTATTTAACATTGTTTGCAGGTTTCTCCATTGTAGCTTAGGTTTGTTTTGCAGGGTTTAAGGAGGAAGAACCCTAACCCATTTTCTACAGTGGGGTTCACAAAGCTTCCACTTCTTCTCTCTGCTCTTGCTTATGATTTAGTTTAGTTCTGGTTTTATGTCACTAAATTAACTTAGTTTAGTTTATGGTTCTGTTTACTTGCATTTCCATTTCATTTTTCCTGTTTTTCAACAGTAGGAACATACCCTTGTGCCCTCTAGGCACAAGGGAGCCATTCCTGCTCCTACAGTGAGGTGAAATCCTCACTGCAGGCCTTCCTTCCCCTGTTGATGTATATTGCACTCTAGTTCGGTCGGACATTGTTGCAGAACACCATTGAACTATGGATTTTTCATCTCTTATACGGGGGTTTCTGGTAAACCTCATCTCCTCCCTTTGTAGTGCGGTCTTGATGCATGCACCGACATCGTCGTGCTCAGCTTTGTTGTGCCTAGTCTCAAAGTAGTTCCATTTATGCATCACATTGTAAGTCTTATGTAACATACTCATCCATTGGAAGACTCAGGCATTTTTGAACTGGCTTGCACAACCATCTGACCATATCCAATGTTGATCCATCTGTACATATCTTCCTGCTTTAGTTGATCATAGAAAATTCGAAAACAATGTTGCACATAATGCAGATCATGGCATATTTCATTACTTTTGTAAAAGTTTGTCTCCTTCTGTATTATCCTATGGTTAATGATGCTCTCAGGGCCATCCCTATACCTAATATGTACCATGGTGTTGACTTGCTCATAATGGTAGTATTGACTCTGATTTTCATTTTGTGGCTGAAGGGTGTATTTTTCTGCAAAATTGACAATTGAAAACATGGTCCTAGTGGGAAAGGTGTCCCTACATTTTTTGTACTGCTCATCCTGACATCGCGCTACAGGAACATGTTGAACATACTGCTTCGTTTTCTTGTAGAACTCCGTAAAAAAATCACATACCCCTACCTATTGCCATCAAAACAAGGGTCGTATTAGAATGTGACCTTTAAAAATGTATATGGCGAAGATGAACATGTAAGAGGAAAAACATGCCATAATCATTTGCACTTGTGACTTCACCAATGCCATCTTTTTACTTTCCTTCACACTATATGATTGATAGGTTATGTGCTTGAAGCTCTGCACCTCCATGCTCATATTGCCAAAATGATGCTCATCGCTTCGATGAATGCAACGATTCAAAAGAGAAAACCCACTGCACCTAGAACAATTCCCATATAGACATGATTTTCGATATTATTTTTGTCCTTCATGCCTTGGACACATGATGGTGATGATAAAATATCTCGATGCATTCGGTGGTATTACGGCTTCATTGAAGCCCTGCTCAAGGTTAGTATGCAAATCACAAATTATATGTTTATACCTGTCATAAAAATATTAATATTCTACATGGTATCTACAATAGGATGTGTTTCGATTAATGCATATACGAACATACCATGTTTTACATTTCTCAAAGGACCTTTTACTGAGGTTCAATTGTGTGTGCTCATTCATGAATCTCACATAGAGTTCAGTCTGTGTTGTGTCAAGGAAGTGTTTGACGTGGGGTTCACGTTCAGTAGAACATTTTATCAGCTTTAGCACATCTCTTTTGTTAGATGAAGGTATGGTATGATCATGGCAGAACATTTGTACTAAGTCCTTAACAGCATCAATTAGCTTCATATCTCGATGAATGTAACATCCCCAAAAATTCACAAAAATTTAAAATTTTTCTATGTGGTATTTAAATGCTAAATCATAACCAAAATGCTAGTGTAATAATTAACTTTACTTTAGTTAACATATAGATTACAAGACAAGACATCAAGAGAAAAATTAGGAGTTAATTGTGTTTGGTTAACTATAACTAAACGGCTACAAAATTTTACTTACTAACTTGTAAGTCACATGCCACTAACCGCATTCAATCTATATTGATTTTCAGTCTTGAATAAAATGTTTATCAAAAGTTAAAGAGTTTCAAATTATTGAAATCATATCATTGGTTTGTTTGTAAGAAAGTGTATGATTCTGATGGTTATTTTATTTTCTTACTAAAGGGGGCTTGAGGTTAGCCCGAGGATTACTTAGCTTTTCTTAAAGCTAATGCAGATTCGATGTTTTACATGATTCACTGGTAAAAACTTACTTCCAGGTTTATGATGTAAGAATTTAAGGCTCAGAATACTAAACGAGTAAGTTAGGAAAGATGTTTAATTTTTAGACTTAATATTCAACTACCACGGTGACTCTATTTATTGTCTAAATCATCGAAACATAAAAATTCCTAGGCCTATAGTAAGGACTATTTATAAAACATACTTTTAGTTGTTGTGGTACTAGAATCTTGAATACATTACTATTGTGATATAACTATGGTCTTTAACCATGTTAATCCTATAATTTCCTAAGACCTAAAATTATCATTATTATTTTGGAAACTAGAACTAACTACACAAATAACAAACCTAGGCATATATTCGATGCATAAAAATAACAATTACAACCTAACTAAAACCTCAACATGCTTAACATAATAACTATAAACTAGTTCAAAGCTTCAACATGAATACAATGATTTGTTTGTTCCTTAACAAAGTATTAGGATTACTTTACATACTTCGCAGGGTTTAACGTGTAGGTTCAAAACTATATCAATACCACAATAATTTCGAAAGTAGTGGAATTCACCTAGTGGATTCTTGTTAGGTGGAGGGTTTTGGCATTAAACCCTAAGCAGCAGCATTGAAGTTTCCCTAAAACACATTTTAGCTTTATCAGTTGGTTGTTTTTTGGAAGGAGGAGTAGGCCGACGGGCCCTCGGCCTCCTCAGTTCTCTACAAAAGTTCCCATTCTTTGTTTGTTCGTGGCATTAGCAAGTTTGAAGCTTTGGTTATTTTCCATCATCGTTTCATCAAGCTCAATCCTTAAAACAGTGGTCACTCTTGTTTGTCATAGCGTTAACGGGCTTGAGCTCTGGTTCTTTTCCATCATTGATTCTTCGAGATCAATTTTAAAGCTGGTAAGGCATATCGAGTCCTCCCTACATTCTTATTTTCTTTTAAATAAAATACCAAGCTATATACTAAATAACTCTAAACAACTGTTGTTTGGTGATAGGTGACATTGCTTGGCATTGCACGGCTGAAAGTTGAAGGTGAAACTCTGAGCTGAAAAGTGTGAGTGTGAAAGGCTTGGGTAAGCCTCGGTCCCAACCCTAGGGTACCCTTCATCGTGAATTTGTTTGCGGTGATACCAATGGATTTTGTAGAATGTTACTACAGTGTTTAGATTTACTTGTGGTAAATGGTTGTTTTGTTTGGAAAGGAGGTCATAAGGTCATCCTCAGTGATACCCTTAGGGTTTCGTAGGTGGACTATGGCTCTTGTAATAAAGGTTTAGGGTAGGAAAATATTGTTCCAGGTTTTTGTAATCGTTGTGCAACCTGTGATTAAGTTATGTGGAAGCTTTCTCGGACTCATGCTCACCCACTGTCACTCTTTCGTGGCTAGGAATCTATTAAGGCATTTTGGTTTAAAGAGTTAAAGCATGTGGCGACTGTATTGGTTAAATTCTTGATAAATTGAAGACTCTGTTTATAATTCTTTTGTTTTTTAAAAGGAAGAGCTTACGGCTGTAGTGTAAATATTTGTTGGCATTTGTTTTATTTTTTTATTTTTGGTTACACAGTACATTCAGCTCGATAAATAGTTTTTCTATGATGACAACAACGGGTTATAAATTATTCTACGGCTGCGACTGGTTTAAGCCATTGGAATTTTTAGTAGTTTGAAATTATGTTTGTAAAAGAGGGACTGTAAAGGATTAACCTAGGGCTTTGTTTTTAATAAATAGTTTTGATATTTAGGTTAAAAGGTTAACTTCTGATTTTTTATATTTGTATAAGCAATATTTAGATTTTGATATTTTTCCTTTTAAATTAGAAGAGCTGGAAATCTATCTTTTTTCATAAATAGGTTCTCTAAAAGGATATAAGGGATTATATTAAAAGCATAGCATTGTAGAAGAAGAGTTTACAAATTTTAATAATAGTATTAGTGTTATACTGATTGTTTATAGTTTCGTTTACTAGGTATTTAATTTATGTACTATAATACAATAGGTATTATAATTCTAACCAATATCATCGTTTTGACTAAACATCATGAACTTACTGTGCTAGATGTTTAAAAAGAAACAGTTGAGGTTAGAGTAAAGAAGTTCAATATTAAAGTTAGGATAGCTGGTAAAATATTAATTGTGCATTATTTACTATACTATGTCTAGAATACAGGTTTATAATTTAAATTTTAGAGTATTAGAGTAATGAATGGTTTTTCTTTACTAAGTGTAAATAAATGGATTGTATTACAGTGATTGATAGTGTATTATACACACAGTTTAATGACTGCGTAATAAAATCTTTCTATAATAGATTCTATGTAAAATGTTCTCAGAGGTTTTTGTATAAAACGTTAAGGGTTATTATGATAAATAGCTAGAAAATAACAGTAAAAATCTTCCAATATTAAATCAGTTACTTGAAGATATTTACTGGTAACTTCTCAGAAGAAAAGATTGTTGATTTATTTCTATGGAAACTCTACAATTCGATAACAGTTCAGATCATTTTATCCAGGTATAATCATTCCTATCTATCACTAAATAATCCTTTTGTACTAGATTACTTCATCGTAAGATGAGTGGAAAAATACAGAAAGGAATTTTACTCATTAGTCAATAATTTCTAATTCCAAACTCATTTATTTTGATAATCACATACAAGTAAGCTTTCCTAAATAAATTACAAACTTAAGCATTCTATTAGCAGATTCATAGTATCTAAGTAGTAATATAAAAACTAAACATGATTGCTTCATTCCAGTAATTTGCTTAAAAAGAAATAAATAAGATAACACAATGGAACCTGGTAAATTGTAGAAGAGACAAACAACTAAGGAGCTTGTTCCACCCAACCTTTCCCTCAAGATAGCTCAATTTATTTTCTTAGAACCCCCGAGGATGTCCACTGATCCACCATGATGAATGCACTGTGTGAAGAAATGGGATTCAATACCCCCGCAATTCAACATAAGTACTTAACAACAGTACTTCTGTCGTCAGCAGTAAAGAAATCAACTATTAAGCTGCACTAGTTCTGAATGCAGTCTTAAACACTCAATCCACTTCTAACTTTCCCCTCATCAAATCTCTTGTTCTCCTTTCTCAACTTCAGAAGTTTGAAAAGGTAAGAATTGAACAACCTCCTACTGAATTCGATGGATAGATATATGCATGCCTATGTCTTTTGGTCAGTTTTTTAATTAATGAGCCACCTACTCTGTTCCACTTTCTTGGGGAACATCACTACAAAATTAGGGAAGTTTCCCCCTACAACAGATACAAGTGATTGAGGATACTTCCATGTGTCTTATTTTCTCTCACCCCAGTCTATTCCTCTGAGTGGGTCAGTGGACACTCATTCAACAGCCTCCTTAGGATAATTGTCTCATCTTTTATTTATTAAATAATAAAATATTTAACATAATTAATTAAAGTCGTCCTTGACCTCACTTGGTCAATAGTCATAAAATTTACTATAAAAGTAAAATATAATGTTTTCTCAAACATAAAATGTTATTGAAATTGGGGTACGTGACAGGAAACCTGCCGAAAAAATCCCAACAATCTTTTCCACCTGGAATGTGAATATTTTCTCTTATAACATAATACTTCTTAATATTTTTTCTATTTAATTTAAGTATGTGAGAAGTGTGTGAAAGGAGGCAACGTTTCTGTGTGGAGTTGCTGAAAAGTGATTCTTATAACATACGATGAGCCGCATAAAGATATTTAGTATGAGACATATTCCCAATCTTATTAAAAGAAGATTGGATATTTCTAACAATATTATTGTTAGACTCTAAACTTCTAATCATCTTTATGCCCATAATTCTCCTAACAAAAACTAAACAATTTGATTTTAACAAACATAGTAATAATTGACATTTACCTGCATTGCCTTTGGATTCAAAATATTCCTTCATTAATTTGCTACATTTCCAATCGATAGTACGTTTGGGAAACTTACCTTCAATGCTTGACAGACAACTTTCATCCACATGGATACATCTAGGAGTCCTTTTTCTTTCACTAGACAGTTGAGGTAGGGAAGGTGGACATGAGCTACGAATCCAAGGGCTTCCTTGTTGTGGTGCTTCATTCACATGTTGGTCCATATTGGGAGTGTGCTCGACATGGTTGTGGTCTTCTTAGAGAGATTGCAAATTAATCATTGCTCCTAAGTCCAATGCTTGATACTCAACGTCTCTAAATATACATATGTCTGTAAGAGCTTCAAAATGGCTCATTGATGGATTGTTGGTTGGAGACTATGTTGATGTTGGAATTTGAGTTGGGTCCATTGGACGCAACCGCTTCACCCGTGGTTCTGAAGTAGAGGTTTTTAGGCCATCAACTCTATTAGGATCGGTCACATTATCAATGGAAATGTCTGTACCATGTCTCACTCTCTCCATTTCCAACCTGGAATTTTCTTCTACCTCATTTTCCTCTTTAATGGGCACATTCCTTCTATTTTTTCTTACTCTGTTATGTGAGTTTCCCATATCCAAAAGTTTCTTTATTAAAACTATGAGATCTACCTCTACATAAGAAGCAACAAATAAGGTATTAGTTCCATTATACAAGAAACATGACACGTTCCAACATAATTAACTAAATTACAGATATGTTAGTATGGTAATTATTGGCATTGATACATAAACGCTGATTAGAGGTTTCTCTTTATGTTCGAACTAAAGTTTTATTTCTGTGACTCTATTTGATTCAAGTAAAGAGAGACAAGTTTGCATGTATTATAGCTATAGGATTACGACTTCCTTTGTGTTCAAAAATTATTGGAAGTCACAAGAAGATGATTGAAATAACCTTCATTTCCAACACCTTTGAACGAGATGGCATTACACATAATATGCCACATTAGTTTTGAGGGAAGACACAAGTTGG
>LPNX010777218.1:155477-228317 GCA_001517045.1 Pseudotsuga menziesii
TGTCATCATCATCATCATCATTATCATCACAATCATAGTCATCATCATCCTCATCATTGTAATCTTCGTCATCATTGTCATAATTTTTGTGATCATCATCATCGTCGTCGTCGTCGTCGTCGTCATCATCGTCATCATCATCATCATCATAGTCATCATCATCGTTATCATCATTGTTCATCATCATCATCATCATCATCATCAACATCATCATCCTCATCATCGTAATCAGCATCATTATCATCATAATCATCGTCATCATTGTCATAGTCATCATCATCATCATCATCATCATCATCATCACCATCATTGTTCATCATCATCGTCATTGCCATCGTCATCATCATCATAATCATTATCCTCATCATCATCATTCGATTACAAATGCTTGAAAATAAAATCAAAACAAAGTTTTAACTTAACATATGTGTGCACGCGTGTTTAACGCGTACGCACTTAGAAGCACGATCACGCTTCTAGTGCGTGGGCATTATGTTTTAAACTATGCACATGCATGATTTAAATTTATAATTTTGGTGGGCACCTTTTTTCCAACCTACGTGGTGGATGACTTGGATGCTTTGGTTTTAGGTTTAGGTTGCCAAACCAAGTGGTATCAATTGTATTGTGACATAAAACATGTTTTATACCACTTCTCCTATTTCGTGCATGATTTTGGATATGCCACGCTTGTCCACTGCTAATGAAAATTCACACACTTGTGTAACTCTGTCTATAGATTCTGAATATGTAATTTGTATTTAAATCTATTATCTTTTTCTGTTTTCTATTTAATTTTAAATAGACTAACATCAATCTAACACAAAAGGTAGGCTATTTGCTTCGGTTATAACTTTTGGTTGGCTCACCTATTTAGAAAACGGAAAAGAACCCACACAAGAAGACACAAAGACCTACATCCTAAAAAAAATATCGTTCATTGACTATGTTAAGACCAAGATGTCGTGGACCAAAGCTTGACCTTGTCATTTTAGGGCGTCACTAACTTCCTTAATTTAATATATATATATATATATATATATATATATATATATATATAAATGGAAAAATAACATTGCACTAGACACACCCGTTATCTACAACTCTATATAATGTTTTTCANCCATTTGCATACCAAACGAGTGGACAAACGCAAACATATTTATTATTTTTTGGGAAAAAAATAACATAACAACCTTAGAATAACCTCGTTTTTTGGGATTTATACTTAGTTTCCATAAATAAAAGTTATATATTCCGGAAGGTAATCCGATTGTCCATGTTTCATATTCTAACGCCATATTCGAAAAAGTTGCGTAGGTACCTCTAATATTGCTTTTTTACGTTCATATTTATGTTTTTCTAGAATCCCATTGCAACGAACACGCCATAAGTGAACAATATTAGCTTGCACCAGCCCTGATATGTATACTCAGTAATGATCTTTATTTGTATCCAATATCAGAATTAACCTAGAGATTCATAAAAAAATGCAATATATATCCATAAATAACAGCAGTGTAGAAATAATGTAAATTCAGGAAATTATCAGATCTGATATAAGAAGTACCTTGGAAAACAATAACTGAGATGGAAGTCCTTTAAGCCTTAACAGAGTTGAATTGCAGATGACTCTACAACTGATTTTAGTGATCAAGGTGATGCCCAAAGTTTGAAGATAACGAATGCCTAAGAATGTCCCAGCTATGCAAAGAATTAATTTCCCAGATTGATGGTTCATGCCTTCTCAAATAGTGATAAGGGTGGATTTCTTAATGGTTGTAGTAACCTGATATAAACACGCATATTTATGAATATGCTTCAATGAAATGGATTCTTTGAGTACCACACTCAGATAGGAGCACCTTCCACGTATTGATCCCTTCCTTCTTATGTGCATGCAAATCTCAAATAATAATGGAAACTCGATCTCTAAGGGTTGTAGCAGTTTGATGTAGAAACACAGATGATGAATAGGCCCCAATGGAAGTGGGTTTACTTGATAGTTATGCCCAAATTGTAGGAAGGGCATCTAGATAGACTAACCATGCCTCTCTTGAGTGTATGCAACCCTTAAATATGTGGACACGATCTCTTTAGTACTCCATCCCTCTTATCCAAGGAAATAAGTGGCCCTTCATTGCATTATGGCCTTCCTGTAGAGATCATGCTTATTAAACAATCTAAGTTCCCTCGTGATAATCCTCTGCTCACTGGTAACTTGTTGCCAATAGAATGAACCCTTTCCCATAGTAAATCGCTGCCCTGTGCTTTGAGGAGGAATAGATGGAGATAACCACGATTTCAGTATACAATTCAGCAGTAGCAGTATAGGGGAATATTGTTGCCTAGAAATTGGTGGAGCCCCCCCTTTTTCAACAATGATAGGATCTCTGCCATTATTAATGAATGAATACACCCAATTATAAACTTTAAGGAAGCTCCAACAATTCCCTAAACACAATGAATCTCTGATGCAATGAAGTACACAATGGTGAATCTCGATGATTCACCGTAGCAATTGGTTAGGGTGGATAGATTTCATCACCGAATCCAATTAGGTCAAGGAAATATTCCCTGAACCCTAAGTAGCTGACCGAGCTCCCAAAATGTGTTTCCAAAAGATGAATAATAACAATGATACCCTTTTGGTTCAACTAACCTTCTTGTATAGCTTTTAGGGTTTGCATTGTTGGAGACATTTACCACCATACACATTCATTTTGGTCAATTTGGCCTAGTTAAACCACTATCCTAAGTTTTATTGACTTAATTGACATCAGAGGAGCACTATATGACATCAGCATGAGCACACCCACGCCTACCTTCAGTCAAGGAGGCTAACTAAGCCTTCTCCTTCATTAGGGGAGGCTAACTAGAGCACTCTGAGGGTGATCTGAGTGTCATAAATGCACTTTATTGCTAACTGATGGTTACAATCAATTAAACAGAGAAGTGAAAGTTCCTCCCTTCATTAAATTGATTATTTAATGATTATTTAATGAACTGGAGTCAACGGGGGCACCTCCAACCACTTCTGATGGTCAGTTACACTTCAGTTAACCTCATCGGGGTACATTGGAGTCATTGATGCGCTACCACTTATTGGTTGGCTTGTAGTGACATGTGTTTGAGCTACTTTCAGTTAGACTCAGTCATTTATTGCACTCCAACTTCAGTTAGGGCTCAGTTGAGTCAATTAGGGTTTTGATCAGGGGTTAACTTGAGTGTTTACTATGGCTTACATTCAGTTAAGCTATACTCACTCATTCAATTCGAATGACCTCTTTGGGAATTCGAATTGTCTTGGAATTCATGCATCTAGAATGATCATTGTATTGTATTATCATTCTTTCATTTGATTATATAGAGCTGCTATTTCCATTGCAACACCATTTTGCCAATTTTATGCATATTTGTCTGTATTCTTTGTGAGATTGTGTTTTCAGTTCCTATACCACTATGAAAAAATAATATGGTATCAGTGCTCATGGCGGGACGAAACTCAGATCTCTCAAAAACAATGTTTCTGACATATTTTGCATGAAAATTTGAGCAAACCTCAAAAATTCGAACACTACACCAGAAGCCAAGGCTTACCACTTAATACCCCAAGTAAGGAAATTGTTGGTCAATCTTGCTTGATCAACTATGCTGGGAGTGATGAAAGCCTAAAATGTGTAGGCTGTCTGAACTTACAGTGCCCCTTTTGTTGTGATTTGCAGGTTTTTAACAGGTGAAAGCATTCGCTCCAGAAGTTTTAGTTGGCTTCTTCCGTAGAAATCTTGACTCCGTTCAATTTCCACTCATGGAAAGGAGACATGGAGATCCAGCTGCGTTCCAGATTACTCTATAGGGTCGCTATGGACACTAAAGAAGATCCTGCTTCTATGACAGACAAATCTAGATTCTTGAACAAGAAAGATGAAGTATTCGGATTCTTGTGCCTCTCTGTTTCCCAGGATCTTCTTTTCCATCTTTCAAGATTGAAGACTCCCAAGGAAATATGGGAGAAATTGGAAACCCTGTATGGAAAGCAGGATGATTTGAGAGTATACCAACTTGAGAATGAGTTGATGTCTCTCCAGCCTTCCAATTTTGAGACCTTGAAAGACTTTTTCACAAAGTTAAAGCACATTGTCTTACTATTCAAGGAATGTAAAGTGGAGAAGGAGGATTATCAGTTCATCCTCTCCATACTCTCTAAACTTGGAGCTGATTATTTGGTTTTTTTCTCTACATTCCTTGCGGGGAAGCTCACAACCCCTAGATGGAAGATGCCTTCACTCAATGCCTTCATTGAGTCCCTAACAAGTGAACATGACAAGCTTGTCCAGATGGGGATCATCAGATCCTCCCATGATCAAGCCCTCCATGTCTTAGGGCCCAAAGATATGAAGGGTAAAGGAAAGAAACAAAAGAACCCAAAAACAAAATTCAAAGCTCCTAAGCCTAAAGTTGAAATCCAGTAGCATGAAGAGTCTTCCGACTCAAAGAAGAACAAAGGAAAATGGCATCATGGAAATGAAAAATTCAAGTGTTCATACTGCGGGAAGGGCTTCCACCCTGAACATGCCTGCATGAAAAAGAAAATTGATGAAGCTACCTCTCTCCTTAAGAGAAATCACATCAATCTTCCAGAAATCTTTCGGAGGAGAGATCAGCAAGATCGGGAACCACAGCATGAAAGAGGTCATGCCCTCATGGAAAGCACTTCAAAGTCCAAAGCACTCTTGATAGATTTTGGATCTTTGAACCACATGATGGATGAAAGAGACTCCTTCTCATCTTTGGAGACTGGAAAATCCATTCCCATCCACATGGGAGATGACTCCACCATCATTTCCGAAGGACAAGGTAATGTAGATCTTGAGAATGGCTATTTTTCAAATGTTTTGTATGTACCATCTCTGGCATCAAACCTCCTTAGTGTTTATGAAATGACACATACAGGAGTGTCCAAGAGATTATCCTTCACCCTGAATGATGTAGAGATCACGGAACTTGTATCCAGGAAACTTGTAGCAAAAGGCCTTGCAAACCATCATGCAAAAGCCTATGAGTTCTCCCATTTTAAGGCAGATGCAAATCCCACCGCATTGCTGACTCATGGAAATGAAGTTAGTAGACTGTGGCATGAGAGGGTTGTCCATATCAACTTCAAATAATTGCAGAAATTACAGAATAATTCTATGGTTGAAGGCCTCCCAGTCATCAAGGCAACCACTGGAATTTGCAAGGGCTGTGTTGTTGGAAAGCACCCTGAGCATAAGTTTGATTGCGGGAAGGTAAGCCAAGCAGCATGCATCCTGGGAATAATACATTCTGATATCAGTGGTCCCATGCCTATCACATCCATGAATTTATCAAGGTACATTATGACTTTCATTGATGATTTTTCTAGGTACACATGGGTCTTCTTTATCAAAAAGAAGTCTGAAGTCTGTGAAAAATTAAATTATTTGAAGGCCTTGATTGAGAATGCATCTGGCCAAAAGATCAAGATATTGAGATCTGATAATGGAAGGGAGTATGTCAGTAATTATTTGCTGCACATATGTTACCAAAGTGGTATTTAGGTCCATCATTCAATTCCCTACACTCCCCAGTAGAACGGTGTAGCGGAAAGGAAGAATCGGTCTCTCAAGGAGATGACCACCTGTATGTTGGAATCAAAGAAGTTGGCTGCAAATTTGTGGGATGAAGCCATGCATGCTGCAAAATATATTCAAAATATAATTCCACACTCATCTGTGAAAGGGAATACCCCTTTTGAAGTATACTTCGGACACAAGCCATATGTGTCGAATCTGCAGGTGTTTGGGTCCACTGCATGGGCCCAAATTCCACTTGATAAAAGGAGGGCTTTGCAACCGCAAAGAATAGAATGTATATTTATTGGGTATCCTGATGAATCAAAAGGTTTCAAGCTACTGGATATCAAAACAAAACATATCATCATCGAAAGGAGTGTCAAGTTCGATGAGCCTCTTCAGGAGGTGGAACTAGTGAAGGAGAAAACTGCTGAATTTCCTTTCTATTCTATTGAATATTTGGATGATGACCCTGATTTGGATATTTTGATTTATAATATCAGTGTACAGAAATTATCAGATGTTGAATCAGAAACTAAAGTACAAAATCATCTCCCAACATGGGCCCGACAGATACTCTCCTCCACTGGAGATAACATTGGAAATCCGGATAATCCAAGGAGAACCCGGTCTGATTTCCAAAGAGTAGGTATTGCACTCTCTTTTCCTAATTATTTGCTGTATGAATCTTGTTATTTGATGATAATTTCAGACCCAAATTCCTACTACCATGCTCGGAAGGATCTGAGATGGCAATTTTCCATGGATGAAAAGATGAATTCTCTTCAGAAAAAGACTTCATGGGAACTAGTATCTCTTCCTTTGGGAAGGAAATTGGTTCAATGCAAGTGGGTGTTTCAGACTAAGTTTTCTATAGATGGAAGCACCTGAAAATATAAGGCAAGGCTGGTGTAAAAATGTTTCTCCCAGATCCAAGGTGTGGACTACCATGAGACTTTTGCACCGGTTGCAAAAATGGACTCCATCCGCCTAGTTTTGGCAATTTCAACATCTAAGCACTGGGAAACTTACATCATATGGATGTTAAGTCAGTCTTTCTACATGGATATATTCATGAGTAGATATACATGAATCAGCTTGAGGGCTACATTTCTGATCCATCTTTGGTTTGCAAGCTAAAGAAGTCACTATATGGGTTAAAATAGGCCCCAAGAGAGTGGTATTCCAAGATGGATGCCTTCCTTCTCTCGCAAAAATTACAAATGTGTATATACAGAAGTATGATGGTCATTTGGTTATTATTGTTTTATATGTTGATTAATTACTGATCACAGGTAGCACAGTTGCTTCCATTTCATACATCAAAACTGCTCTCCACAATGCATTTGAAATGAGCGATTTGGGGCTCTTAAAAAAAAAATTTGGGGCTCGAAATTGAGCAAACTTTTGATGGGATAATGGTCACTCAGTCCAAATACATATCAGACCTATTATTCAAGTTTAACATGGTTTGATGTAGATCTTCTCCATTCCCTTTTCTTTTCAGGGATTAGCCTTGAAGAAGGAAAAAGCACACCTCCCATGGATTGCACTATTTGTCGACAACTGATTGGTAGCTTGTCGTACTTGACTCATTCTTAGGTTGATATCTATTATGTTGTGACTTCTGTATCAAGATACATGCAGTAGCCCCATGATATTCATTGGAAGGCATCCAAGAGGATCCTCCAGTACATTCAGGGAACCAAGACCTATGGCATTCACTAAGCTGCAGACTCCAAGCTAGAGTTGGTTGGATACACAGACTCTGATTGGGCAGGTGATTCTATTGATAGGAATTCAACTTTCGAATATGTCTTCATGTTTGGCGGTGGCCCCATTTTCTGGTCTAGCAAAAAGCATGCCGCCATAGCATTGTCTTCAGCAGAGGCCAAGTATCGAGGAGCGGTGAATACTTGCATCCAAGCTGTTTGGTTGAAAGGTATTCTTTCAGAGTTTGATCTTGGTAGTACTTTGTCCACTGTCCTATTTTGTGACAATCAAAGTGCTATTAAGATATACACAGATCCAATTACCAGGTAGAGGACCAATCATGTAAAGATACACATGCAATATATCAGGGAGCTAGTGCATGATAGGACCATCATTCTGCAATGCTGCCCGACTGATGAGCAGATTGAAGACATCTTCACCAAGATATTTTTAGAAAAGAAGTTCACTTTCCTCCATTCACTATTGGGGATGAGTTCATCGAGGTGATCCAACTACCATTCAGTGTTCAGCTTGAGGGGGGGGGGGTTCCCTCTTTTCCTCACTTAGTTTGTTTTGAGAATTGTTTGATTTTTAGTATTGTACAAGGTGACCTATGGCCTTAGTTATCGGGGCCCTAGAATTCTTATGCACTTTATGTTTTCTACTCCTCCTGAGTATAGCTTAAGACGGGGTGTTGGAGACATTTACCACCATACACAATCATTTTGGTCAATTTGGACTAGTTAAACCACTATCCTAAGTTTTATTGACTTAATTGACATCAGAGGAGCACTGTATGACATCAGCATAAGAACAACCACACCTACATTCAGTCAAGGAGGCTAAGTAAGCCTTCTCCTTCATTCGGGGTGGCTAACTAGAGCACTCCGAGGGTGGTCTGAGTGTCATAAATGCACTTTATTGCTAACTGATGGTTACAATCAGTTAAACAGAGCAATGAAGGTGCCTCCCTTCATTAAATTGATTATTTAATGATTATTTAATTAACTGGAGTCAACAAGGGCGCCTCCAACCACTTCTGATGGTCGATTACACTTCAGTTAACCTCATCGGGGTTCATTGGAGTCATTGGTGCGCTACCACTTGTTGGTTGGCTTGCAGTGACATGTGTCTGAGCTACTTTCAGTTAAACTCAGTCATTTATTGCACTCTGACTTTAGTTAGGGCTCATTTGAGTCAATTAGGGTTTTGATCAGTGGTTAACTTGAGTGTTTACTGTGGCTTACATTCAGTTAAGCTAAACTCACTCATTCAATTCAAATGACCTCTTTGGGAATTCGAATTGTCTTGGCATTCATGCATCTGGCATGATCATTTTATTGTATTATCATTCTTTCATTTGATTATATAGAGCTGCTACTTCCATTGCAGCTCCATTTTACCAATTTTATGCATATTTGTCTATATTCTTTGTGAGACTGTGTTTTCAGTTCCTAGACCACTGTGAAAAATTAATATGCATGTCACTTTTAGGGTTTGCATGCATGCCAATTTTAGGGTTTTCATGCATGTCACTTTTAGGAACATTACAAAGACAACGGGAATATGAGTAGAAATAAATACTCTTGAAACTCAAGTAGAAAATAGTAATCTTGGGTGTAAGCCATAGTGGCAAGATGAGTAGAAATAAATACTCTTGAAGCTCATGTTTTTGGTAGCTCGCCAATTTATCTAATTTAATATTTAAAGGAATTTAGGTATTTTTGTGATATTAGGTAGTTTGTCCCCTAAATGTTTCTCATTTTTCTTTTACAGGTAACATATTTGGGAGGAAACCTCGTGAGCAGTTCCTCTCATTCCAAGGATGGTACTCAAGTTAAACCCTTGATTGTTCAGGGCACAAGGCCATGTTAACAACTCATGAATAGATTATGTATAGCTAATCAACATTCATCTCAGTAAGAGAAAACATGTCAGAAGTGGGATTTGAACTCCGGTGGGGAGGGTAACAACTTTTTCGGAAAACCACTTGAGCTACACCCAATTGACTCCGTAAATGTTTCTTATGCAAAAACAACACTGTATAAAATCGATACATGTGTTTGAATTTTACAATCTTACTTTTTATTAAAAAAAATGAGTGCTCTACCTTTTTCACTTTGTCGTTATCAAATATTCTTAACCAGGTCAATTTCAATAGAAACACAAATATCCCAGTAAGTGCTGCAAATCCACTGGTTCCCCCATTCAATGTGCAATCATGAATGACCAAAACAATTTACCAAGGATTGGTTGGAAGGTGTGGTTGATCTATTGTTCAAAGATAAATCTTGATGTTGAAGAAATATGTTTAAAAAAGGTTGAAATTTCAGATCAATAAGGCTCAATTTGGCCGAAATTTCTGAGAAATAAGGCCCAGTTGGGTTGAAATTTTAGATCTAATGTATGTCCAAATGTGTCAAAATTTTAGAGCTTAAGTATGAAATTGGATTAAATATCGAATCTTAAGGCTCAAATAGGCCTAAATGTCTAAGCTTAAGGTCCCAAGGGAAAACATTTTAGAGCCTAAGGCCTCTAAGGGCCTCTAAGGGAAAAGTTATTTCATTGTTTGTATTCCCTCGAAATCCTTCCCAAATATGTTGCAGCTGAAGTTGTTTGTCATGAGTGCATGTGCTTTAATGTCCCATTATTCATTAAGAGGAAATGCATATGGAGCCTTCCCCTAGCCACCTATCCTACTTATGAGTGTTATCTGCAATGGGGGAAGTGTAATCTAAAAGGTCAATGTCACTTGCATCTTAGGATTCATTTTAAAATCCTTATTAGACCACTATGTTAATTGAAGCATGTCATGAATGTATCCTTTATGATTGGATAGACTACTTGATTCTTTTGACTTTCATCGCAAAAAATATGTTTTGTTCTTTTCTTTCCAAATTTACCAAGCCAATAGGTGTAAGTGGAGTTTCCACAATCTATTGAGAATGGAATTGTAAAATGGATTAAGGACCCAATTGGTTATGGCTAGGGAATGGTTCCCTTTAAAATGATAAGTTCTTTCAATGGAACAACACTTTTGTCCTAATATTTTGATGAATAGGGGCATGTATCTAACAAATGTCCAATGATTTCACAGTATAGTTATGTGCCCTTTTTTGCAAAGAAGGAAAAGAGATGTCCAAGAAAGAGTCTCTTATCCCAAGTAAGACGTGTTTTTTAATCAACAACATAATTTTATAGGGCTTCCAAATGAGGACCACGTGATTTGTTTCATTCTAGTTTGGGATGCATAACCATCCTTGGGGACTGATTTTCGTGTCATGATGTTCATTTGGCGTAGTCTACCATTAGATGTGTATCTTGCAGCCCCATTAAATATGTCACTCGAGGAATCATTGTGTTCAAAAATTCCTATTCAATCAATTATTTGTTCTTGTTATAGTGGTGCTTCTTCCTCCTCATGAACCATGTACACCAAAATATCTTCTACATTTCCTATATTTGTTGTCTAGTTGTTTACTTTTCCCTATTGGTTGTAAGAACTAAGGTCCCATTTTATAAACCAAGGGGAAAATTGTCTTGTACTTATTAGTTGCTAGATGAGGCTTGAGATGGAGGAGGAACGCCTTGAATTATTGGAACAAATTGATGAGAGATAAGGGATAGGGGCGTGAAGGTTGAGAGAATGTCATTCTTTCTAACTAGGGGTGTTTTGGATTTGGGAATACTTGAGCCACAACCTTTAAGGGATCATATTTGACCTTTTCGATTGTTAATATGAAATATATTTATCTTCTTTGACACGTTTTGACATGCTTTTAATGTGAGAATTTTTCATCATGCACAGGTGCACAATGTTAAATTTGGTAAATTTAAATTTGACATGTTTTTTAATCTGTGGAAAATTCTTATCATGCACAACTTCATAGCTTCAGGATGAAACAAACTTGGCTACTATTCAGCGACACACCCAGAGGTCGCCATCAGGTAAATTTCATTGTTATTCAATGCTCAAGTCTATATAAACATAAATATTCTTTTACACATCTAAATCTAAGATCTTGTTCTGCATAGGTGGTGGCTCTCAGCAAGACAGACATCTGTCTGAGGGGTCTATAGGGGCCGGTGGAAAAACTCAGAGGACACATTTAGTGTCTTATTCTTCAGTTATGCCATTGCCAGGTATAGATTGTTTACATACATTTTCACTAGAATTCTTGTTTTACATGTATTTTAATATGTGGAAAATTCTTATCATGCGTGCAGCTTTACAGCTTCAAGCTGAAGCAATTTTGGCTACTATGCAGCCACACTACCTGAGGTCATCAATAGGTAAATTCAATTGTTATTCATTTCATGCTGAAGTCTATATAAACATAGATATTATTTTACACATCTTTCTAAGATCTTGTTGTGAACAGGTGGTGTCTCTAAGCATGACAAATGTCTGTCTGATGGGTCTACAGGGGCCGGTGGACAAAAAAATAGGATGCCATTGCCAGGTAGATATTGTTTACATACATTTTGACTATAATTATTGTTTGACATGTTTTTTAACATGTGGAAAATTCTTATCATGCACAGCTTTAGGCTGAAGCAATATTGGCTACTATGCAGCCACACTTCATGAGTTCATCGTCAGGTAAATTCAATTGTTATTTAATTCATACTCAAGTCTATATAAACATAAATTTTATTTTACCCATCTTTCTAATATATTGTTACATGCACAGGTGGTGGCTCTGAGCATGACAGGCGTATGTATGAGGGGTCTATAGGGGCCGATAGAAAAACACATAGGACACACTTAGTGTCTTATTCCTCATATATGCCATCGTCGGGTAGAGGTTGTTTACATGTACATTCTGACTATAATTATTGTTTGACATGATTTTGTTATTTGTGAAAAAGTAGATGGTTTTTCTTGTTAACTTACATGTGATTGCCAATTTTTGGTTTTGTACAGGGGCTTCTAGACATTCTAACAATAATGATGGGGAAGAAGGGCATGCATCAGGTATTTGTAATGAACAAATTTTATTTAAATGTGTATAATTTGATTGACAAATTATATATATATATATATATATATTTTAATACTTGCATGCGCATTTTACTTCTTACAGGGTTCATTGCTCCTGATCCTAATCCACCTCTCAAGAAAAGGAAACGTCGTCGGGTGCATCAATATGCTCACAATGAAAGATATGATCCTCTTTGCAATCATCCTATAGATGTTCTTGATGATACTCCTTGGGAATACAGCATCGCTATGCTGATTGTGGAAGAGATGAGGGGGCATTCCCCGATATTGCATGCAGAACTTGATTCTTCAAATCTCTCTTTTGGTACTCAACAATGTCTCCAGATTATTTTGTACAATATGAATAATTTGATCGAGAGATATCTTTGGGTTGGACCATCAACCCATATTTTTCATGATATGATGCATAGGAGGCGATTTTTAGTGATGGGTCACCACAAGTTTGAAGAAGTAAAGAAAGTTGTCACAAAAGAAATGGTCTTTTAACTTTTTCACTTGCGGCCTAAAACTTCTAAAGATCACAAGATTTAATGATCCACTAATTGCACCACATATTTATTCGAGGTTCCTATGTGCATATAGGAAATTCCCAAATAATGACGAGGTTCCTCAGTATTTTGTTAAGATGTTCATTGCAAAGTTCTGTTTTAACATGGACCCGAACTATATAGATACGAGATCCAGTTTCTATGGTACTGACAAAGGTCATACATATGAACGACCTGATGCACGATGAGATGTTCATTATAGGTGTCCAATGCCTCTATTAGAACAACGACATCCTAGAGTTGTATCTTTACCAAAGGAGTTGGGAATGACATCCCAAATTGAAATATGGGTGAGGGAAGAGAAAAGAGACCGTGTTGGGGCGGAATTGGAAAGGGTGGAAATCATCCTACATACTATTTCATATCCATCTAGTATGGTTGAATGCCCATTTGATGATTTTTCTGATGATCGCTTGAAAAGTATGATTTGATTAGAGCTTGAGAAGTATGCAGAATACTGTAGAGACAATTATAAGCGAGTCGTCACTCAACAAAATCAAAACAAAGGCATCGTACGTAAGTATGATATAACATATGAACTTTATTATATGAAATCTAATGTTTTTATTCTCCAAATCTAATGTCTATAAATTATATGAAATTTATGCAGTATACCAAATTCATGAATGATGACGACGTTGATGATAAGATTTTGTTTGACCCAGAAGAAACATAGGCTAGGGGAACAAATATAGATGTTGAGGAAATTCTAGTTTCACAATTTCCACCAGGGACGCAGGTATGGATATTTCTTTTTGTTAATATTTAATTAATTTTGGAATTTTTTGTCCCAAACTTGTATATATATATATATATATATATATATATATTCACTTTCATTTTGAATTTTCATCCCATAGAAAACCAGGAGCCATTGGTGTTCTGGTCCGAAGTTTTAGATTGATCTGCTCTAGTTACAAATCAGCAGTGCTCCACATTCATTATATGTACTTTTCGTTGTATTGAGCAGTTAGCAGTTCATTGTTTTCTTGTCCTTCACACTTGGCAGCTTGGGAACACATATTCATGTAGCTAGTTGGTGATTTGACCTATTCCAAGTGTTTCTTGCTTATGGGGGTTTCACTCGTAGTCTTATTCACTCATGCTCTAGCATTGCATAATGTTTTGAGCCCACACATGTGGACACTTTGAGCTGGTATACACTATTTTATGACAGTTGGATGTTAGCATTGTTTTTGGAGTTTTAGTAGAGGTAAAACCCTAGTATTGGGGTGGTTTTCTTTGGTTTATGCACAACTAAATTATTCTACAAAAAGTAAGATTCCTCAAAGCTCAAATACCTTCACATAGACTATATAAGAGCACTTAAACCAGAGCACCCAGATGGGATGTGGGCACAGCAGCAACACCAGAGCGAAATTATTGGCTCTTTGGGCTCTACTTTTTTTTTTAAAGAGATTGGAATTCCCTCTCTCAATGTATATGGGGAATCTTCTATAATCATTAATTGGGATTTGATGATAAGGAAAATCTCTCTTCCCTCGATATGGATGGTTTGTGTGACAACATTATGGAGTTGAAGGCCTTGTTTCACACTTTAGACTTTTATCATGTCTTTAGAGAGCACAATAAGAGGGCAGAAAGTGTATCCAAGGAAGTGCTCCCCATGGCCGTGGGCCTACTTTCCTTCATTGAATATAATGAGGAAATAGTTATTGGGGAAGATAAGCTACATCTCTTTTAGAGAAGAGCTTGTTCCTCATACTCTTCAAACTTTTGGTTTCTTTATTTTCGAGTATGGATGATTGAGTCATTTAGCATCATATTGGATGTATTGAGAATGACACTGTTTCTCCTCTAAGGGTATTGATATTAGTACACTTCCCTGAGCAATTCCTTGGATATATTGAACTGGGATATTTATGTTTCCTCCTTAGACATGTATGGATGATCTATCTTGTAAAAGTTGGTTGATGTTTTTCCTCAGAGTTAAAAAAAAGATCTCGCTTTATTACATTGTACCTGGTCATGTGTCTTCAGTATTTATTTTCCTTGGTCCCAAACCTTTGTTTGCAACCACCCATAAGCTCTGCTATCATCATGTCTTGTTGGTTGTAACCTTCTAGGTTTCCATACCTTGTACTGTAATGCTCCCACTTTTTGATCCACTTAGGGACGCACATGAGATGTAGGATCTTTTTTTTCTGTCTCCAACCCCTTCATCTAATTCTGCACAGTAAGACTACTATATCTTGACCATTCTTCTATGTAGAAATTACCATACATAAAAACACCTTGTCTTTATGCTTCGACATCAGGTTTGAACCAGACGTCCTGGAACTTGAACCAAAATATACTTAAGACATTTAACTACCTTCTCCACTATTGTTTCAAAATAGATTCAACACCATCACATTCAAGATGCTAGTTGTCCTCTTCTTCTTTTTCTGTCACTCGTATATCCTTAATGCCACTGTCGAAATTTCCCTCTTCAATTTTTTTTTTCCTCTAAGTTTCATAATTACTTTCATAAATTAATTCATTTTTCAACTCTCTAACTGCAATCTCATATTCATACATAGGTTCCTTCAGCAAATATGAATTTGAGCTAAATCTTTCTTCTTTTGTCTATATGTAAATTTGTAATTTTTTTGGGGGGTTAGTGAACAAATATCTTTTAATATAGGACTTTGCACTTGCTTATATGCCACCTTTTGACCATTGTTCCTCCTCAATTTAAAAACAAAATCTTTGATTTTAATATGCTATCCATTTGTTTAATGGTTTATCTTGTTAAATCTTTTATTGTTTTCTATATGAAAATTGGAAATCATTATTTTGGTTGGTGAACTAATCACTGATAATCTAGGACTCACATTGTCCCAAGCCACAGTAAAGATATATTTCTGATATATTTTTGATAGGCAATTGCAAAATTTGTGAGGTAAGAGTTCTATCTATAATTTCATGTAGTGGAAATTGTTTTGAAATTGGAGGAAAACATAATATTTGAGCTACAGATTCTATCTTTGTTCTCATATATTTGCTATTTTTGTTAAAGGGATTTATTCTTTTCAAAATTGTTTTATTTGAGTATAGAGTTTTTTTATCAGGTCTTTGGTTTATTCTTGTGTTATTTCTCATGTAAAGTATAATCCATATTAAAACCTTTAACCATTTGTTTTAATGTCATGGTTATGTTACAACATTTAACAAGGTTGAGACTTCAATCCTCATTTCTTTCTTGTCTATTTTTGGCAATCCCAGAAACCTAAAAGGACATGGATTTAATTTTTATTTGGTGCATTCTTGGCAGTTTGCTTGAAATTATGGATAACACTAATTTTTATTGTGTTCATTTTGTTGTTGTTTTGGTCATGGGACTAGATGGAAAATTCTCTTAGAATTTTTCAAGTAATGATGATTTGAATGATCTCTACCACAGTAGCAAAATAAAAATGCACACAGGCAGATTTTTCGCTGACAGGTAAAGCAATCTTCTTTGCAACAAGTGACTTCTATTTCTTTGAATTAAAATTATTCAAGTCATTTGTAGTTGACTTTGAAACCATGCCATTGGATTTTAATCCACCACCTTGCTTCCCCATCTGCAATACTAGAGCTTGGTTGTTGTACTTCTTGAAATAATCATCAACACATTGCACAAGAGACACAAGATATAATATTCCTGTCCACTATCATGTCACGGATCATATCACAGTTGTCACCATCAAATATTCAAGTCTACTCAAGTATCACAACTGCTCATGACTCCAAGAGTCATTATTTATCCTGTCCTGCACTAGTTGTTGATCATGTCATTATATATATCTAAGTCTTCAAGGATTTTGGACTAGGACTAAGATCACTTCTTCACTATGAATAAAAATCACTTCAAGACTATTGATGTCAATAAAAATCACGTTCATCAAGGTCATATCGCTTGTCAAGCCAATCATCAAACCAATTCATCATAGGTCTGTTTTGTCATCAAGGTTTTGCTTATGTCAATGTACTGCTGATTCTTCATATACAGGAATTCAAGAATTTGTTCATACCAAGAATTCAAGAATGTTTTTGGTTCTTCTTGTCCACATAAACTTATCTCAGCTACTGCTCCAAACTTAGAACACCCACAACTTCGGTTGAACATTTTTGGTCACCATAGAGGGACTGTCAACATGAAATAAAATGAATGTAAAGGAGAACACTTCTCTGTTGTTTCAAAATAGTCACAAGTAAACTTCGCTGCTAATAAACTATTGTTGTTACAACCCTCGAAATTCTCCACAAAACCACTGAAATCAGAGCTCTCTGTATACTCCACGATCTTCCCTTAAAGACAGTCACAATTGCGATCTCTTTTCATTCAAAAAATAAATTATACACTGCTGTAAAATCTCAAGTTTGAGGCAACCTCATTCAAGCTCCACAAATTTTATCAGTGATCCCACGAAATTCCTCAGAGCTTATCCAAATTTCTTAATTCAAAAATCGAAACTTTGGCTTATTTATACTCGTTTCAATTGTCATTTCATTGTTTGTTATGCATTTTTTTTATATTCAATTAATCTATTATGCATGATAGAATGTTTGCATTAATGAAAGTATACTACTAATATGCATGTGATGGGTAAGTAGCTCATGGTGCTATACAACTCTCCATTGCTACTTATCTAGAATGAAACCTCTTTGCTGACATATTGGATTAGTGCACAATCTCAATGTTGTCCTAGTAGAGATGGAAGGCATCTAGAAAAGTTTCTGTAAGATATGGATGAATGTTGTATTGGCTAAAGTAGTTGCATGATCATATATTTATGCATAATAATTTTCCAGTATGAATATTCCTTATGAAATGTTTCTAACCATACAAATGCATTTGAATTGTAGGAAAGATCGCATACATAATCGCCTACAAGAAAAGAAGAATGAGACTTGTTCCAAAGAACAAGTAATGACAGTTTAAGCTGAAAAATAATATGACGAATACAGCGACATAATTGATGCAAAACCTTCCAAGAAATGGAAGAATTGTTCAATAAGAATGATGTCTAGGATGCAGTATCGATACATGAAGGGAATTTTGTAGTTCCATCATGCAGTAGATGGAAACATCATAGGATACAAGGAAATATTCGAAGAGACATTTGCAGCTAGTAGGAGTTGAGACACATGACAAGCAGAATCATGTGTGCAAATGAAAGAAGGCCTTGTACGAGCTTAGAAGACACCCATGGGATAACACATACATGATGAGCTTGATGAAGATCTGAACCTATGCTACAAGGTTGATAGAGGATGACAAGCTCACATATGAGTGTGAGGAGAATTTTTGAAAAAGTTCAAGATAGAGGATCTTGGTATCCAGTGTCACTCCAGTACAGAATGTTTCAATGCATAGAGTATGGAAGACATAGGGACTATGATGCTTCAAAGGGAGTGACTGCAGAAGATCCCAAGGTTCAACATGGTATGACAGGATGGACAGATTAGTGATGATTCTAGGATTTACTGAGAGTAAAGTGGATTCCAACCTTTGCTTCAAGGTTGAAGGAGGAAGACCATTGATGCTCTTGTTATGTGTCGATGCACAACATTCTAGGCATGGAGGTGTGGACAAGGGAAGTATGTAGTAGAGATCCTAAATAGGTTCAAGATGATGGAATGCAATGCCATGAACACACCTATAGCATCGAACCTGAAGCTATTGATTGATGCTTCATCAGAGATGGTCGATGCTACGATGCGTCGTCAGATGATTGGGTCCTTGAGGTACTTGACGAATACGATACCAGATACTTGCTTTGCTGTGAACACATTGAGACATGTTCACTTGATAGTTGCAAAGGGTACATTTGAGTATGGGCTCAAGTATGATATGAATCAGAAGATTAACCTGAAATGTTATGTTGATTCAGAATGGGCAGTGCCATCGATAGGAAGAACACTTCAGAGTGTTGCTTCAGTATGGGATCAGGTGTGATCTCTTGGTTTAGCAGGAAGAAATCCTTTGTGGCACTAAGTACAGCTGAAGCAGAGTATGTCATAGCTTGTTCAGCTAGTTGTGAGGTAGTATGGCTGCAGAAGCTATTGTCTAATTTATTTGATCTCCAAATGGATGCTACTTGTATACATTGTGACAACCAGAGTTGCGTGAAGTTGCCAGAGAATCCAGTGTTTCATGACAAGTCAAAGCATATCGAGATCAAGTATCACTATATCAGGGATATGGTGCAGAGGGGAGCAGTGAAGCTCCAGTATGTTGTGACAGAGGAATAGATAGCCGATGTGTTGACGAAGCCATTAGCTAGGGTGAATTTTGAGTACTCTAGGGTTAAGCTTGGTGTTCTCCAGATCGAGGTTTCCTCTAAGGAAAAATGATGAGATCCATAGCCATTCTGACGAGTAGGTTAGATGTAAGGGCTAAGCCATTCTATCATGGTGAGAGGATTGGTTCCTTCCATGTCAGATATGAGTGCTGAATCCATAGTCATTCTTACGAGTAGGTCAGATATAAGGGCTGATCCATTCTATCATGGTGAGAGGATTTGGTTCCTCCCATGTCAAATATGAGTGTTGAATGCCATTCTTAGAATGGAGGTACCTGGTCAGTTACCAGGAACACTCAGTCTGGGACTGATAGAGCCATTCTGATGAGCAAGTCAGATATAAGGGCTTAGCCATTCTATCATGGTTAAAGGATTAGGTTCCTCCCATGTCAGATGTGAGTGTTGGCTATTCTGTCGAGTAGGACAGATGTAATGGCAACTGCCATTCTCCTAGAGAATGGAGGCACCTGGTCAGTTACCAAGTAGCTCAGTCTGGGACTGGGGGCCATTCTGATATGACTGTAGGATTGGTTCCTACTTGATAAGATGTGAGTGCATGCCATTTCAAACATGCATATTGGATTGGTTCCTCGCATGTGTCAGATGTAAGTGCAAAGCCCTTCTGAACATGCATGTTGGATTGGTTCCTCGCATGTGTCGGATGTAAGTGCAGAGCCTTTTTGAACATGTATGTTGGATTGGTTTCTCACATGTGTCACATATAAGTGCTGAGCCTTTTTTAACATGCATGTTGGATTGGTTCCTTGCATGTGTCAAATGTGAGTGTTGGGCCTTTCTGATGTGATTATAGGATTGGTTCCTATATGATCAGATGTGAGTGCTAGGCATGCCTTTCTGATGAGTAGGTCAAATGTAAGTGCTGGGCAGGCCATTATGACTTAAGTGTCAAATATAAGCACTGAAGAAGACCTACATGGAGGCTAGGCCTACAACCAGCATGAAAAAGGGTTGGCTCTGTAGAACTTCCTGTGATGAGAAGAATTAAGAGATAGCACCCATGATGATGATCTAGCAGAGATGTTCTAGACCAGAGATGATATAGATCTAGTGATGATCCAGATCCAGTGATGATGATCCAGATCCAGTGATGATATAGATCTAGTGATGCTGATCTAGATCGAGTGATGATCCAAATCCGATGATGAAGATGACTTGAAGATGGAGATGACTTGAAGGTGAAGATGACGAGGACTCGATGATGATCCAGATGATACAGAGAAGAAGACTTGTACTGATAAATTGTGTCGAGAGAATACCTTCCTAGTTAAGAAGGAGTATTGATGTAATTGTAACTTTGGAATGTATTCACTTGTATTTCTTATGTATTTTACCCCGATGTTTATTCCGGGATGTATCTATAATGTAATTGAGTCATGTCATACCCCGATGTATTCCGCGAAGTTTCTATAATATAAAAGTCATGTCAAGTCATTGTGGGTAACCCTCCTATTAGTCAAGGGTTAAAGTCCCCGCAATTGTGGGGCCCTAAGGTTATTAGACTATCCTAGAGAAGTCGACCCTAGGTGAGTCATTGTAATTCAGGGAAAAAGTCCCCACCAATGTGTTAAGGATAAACCTCCTTGTTGATCGGAGGAGGAAAAGTCCCCACAAGTTGTGGGGCACTATGGTTATTAGACACTACTAGAGATGTCAACTCTAGTAAGTAATTGTTAAGTGAGGCTGACATGTTGGAGTGGGTTTCAAGTGAATGAAAGAATATAAACAGAGAGTGAGTCTCTCTATTTATCACACACACACTCACTCATTGGGGCGCATGAGTAAGAGGAGAAGTTACTAGGACAAGAGAGAGAGTGCTACTGTCAGGAGATCATCTTTATGTTTTCAGGTTTTACTTTTGGTGCTGATTCTATCTCTGAGGAAGTTGCAGGGTTTTCTCCTTTATGGTTTGCCCAAGGAAAATTTTTTGTGTCTCTTGTCTCTTGTTTTTTATTACTGTGCATGTTATTCTCTTAGTTAAAGATCCTAAGATCATAATGCTAGATTGAATGATAAAAATCTAACAAATTTATAGGATAGGCTTGCCACTAATGGATTATAATTCAAATATTATTTTCAAACCAATATCTTCTGTGGTCGTTTGACCTTTAGTGCCCATTTATGGCTCAAGTAAAATATGGTTGTTTGTTGATTGTCTAGAGAGCCTAGATTGGTTGCAGAATTTTGACTATCACCATATGCTACAACATGCACGGAATCATTGTTTTGAATCATGGATTTATTTTCAAATTATTTTCATCATATTCAATTTGTTATCCTGTGAACAAATTTCTTCATCAACAAGTCAACCACTTAACAATTTCTCACCAATTCCCTACTGTTTTGTTAACACTTTGTTTTTAACAGTTGATCTAAGGGCTTGATGGAGGTTCGGTAGGGGTCCCAGTCCCTCGAATCTCATATGGGTGCCCTCAAACAAGGAAAGTGGCAGGTGCATTGTTAGCATTTGGCAAGGTTCATAATCAAAGGCGGTGATTGATCGGAGGTGGATCAGCCGCTCCAAACCACTTCGCGCGAGCAAACATGTATGATCAAAGCTTCCTTCTCGGATTGCGAAATGTGTTAAAGATAGGAAGCTTTCGACGATGGAGATGAGGTATGGGGAAGATCTACGGCCTAAATTGATTTCATGATCCATACTTGTACGGGTAAAACTAAAATCTCAAATTGTGAAAGGGTGGTAGAGGTCACGAAGATCAACAACCGCGATGAAGAAGGAGATAAATCTACGGCTCCAGTTCTTTTCGCAATGCGAACTAGCACGGACAAATATCAAAGTTTCTCATTGCAAAATATGGTGGGGCCCATTTGGATCGATGGCTGCATGAAAGGTCGGTCTTGATCGGTGGTTAAGAACATGTTACAATCCAAAACTACCCACGGTGTTCAGAGGAGAAAAGTTAGCGGCAGAATGAATGGAATATGGATGGTGGATGTAAAAGATTCCTTTGATCTGATGACTGAGAAGACTCCCAAGGTACATGTTTCCCATCCAGTATGGAGATGACAGTGGAGGAGGCATTCACACATGTAATCTGCCCCATTGCAAATTGGCTGATTCCTCTGACGCCATTCGGGATATACCTGAGGTGGAAGTCTTGTCCAACAACACTATTTTCTTCAGTACACAAGTGTGGCACATGGTTCATTTTGAAGGAAGCCATGAGAAAAATAGAGGTTTGATTCGTTGAGGTGACAGACCTGGCATTTACACAAGGCCCAGGGATGCGACAAACTAGAGTAACCCAACGCCACCATCAAGGTAATTAAGAGGGAAAGGGATGGTCAAATATGCAACCCTTAGGACCAGCCTGGAATCCATGCAAAAATGGTTTAGAATATTAGCCATAATAGATAATATGATTAAACATCAAAAGGGAAGGTCCTCGCCCTAGTGTCACACACACCACCATCACAACTACTTTAAGGGTATAGCCCTTCCTGATTCATTCCTGCTCACACTATATAACACCATCTTTGAGATATGGAACTGTGTAGATGATAAGAGATATAGGATTGAATTCTAAGAAGTGTCGAAATCCTTCATAGACGACCATGGCTATGTGGTTTAAGAAGTTAGTTCGGTGAGGAGTACTCTTGGTAGGCAAACATGAATCTGTGTTCTGGTTATCTGTACCAGAAAATTGCCAACCACCGAGGCACAGATGTTAAACACCAAGGGAGGTTCACCCGCTTCTACACTACTCGGTCTCCGGATGTGCAGTGCATGGGTTTCGACATCTGAGCGGCATCCCTCCAACACTCCTAGCTGCAGTCATGACCTCTGAAATCCCAGCTCACAGTGGTGGTAGTACTATTGGAGTGAATGCCTGTTCTAGGTCCGGAGCCTTCGATGTCGTTCCTAGAGTCTCCACTTGGCTACTTGGTCATGGGTGAGGAGAGGGTCAGACAAACACCTGGCTACATGGCTCACATAAGAATTCTCTGTGTAAGAGGAAGAAGATGTTACAAGGATGATAATCTTATTAAGTTGCTTATCATCACCAAGTGTTTGGCCACCTTTTCTCCCGCCTCCTCCTATAGCAGTATTACCTGACGGAGGATGAGGTCAGGAGAATGGTAGGGAAAAGGATTCGGGTCTTCTTGTCATCCTTTGAGCGACACATGCCAGTTGGATAAGGAAACCCAAAATAGATCCAGAACAGCCTATGTGGATGATTGATTGTTAGCATGCTGCATGGGAATCATTTTCATGAAGAAGGATGGTAGGGTGCTCTGCGCTAGAATCCTGCACTATCACGTGCTACATCTCCATAATGTCTATTTATATTTGTAAAATGTGGTGATATTCCACTCCTTGCACTGTTAACACCTGATGGTGACTTGTAACAGCTTTTAATTCGTTATTCTCACCAATAGGATTATATAAAAAAGCTCTCGATAGAGGGAGAAAGGAGTTAGTGAATTGGATTGGGAAACATTCCCGGGCTGAGGCTCCCCATTTCTAAAAATTGATACCTGTGTATGAATAAATTGTAGTGAAAGAACTGTTTCTCACGATAGAGATTCATGTGTCGTTGCTTTTCCCAATATGTATTTTCCTTTACGTGTAAATGTGTTTCCTGTTTCCATTCCAGTTTGTTGATTGCTTTCATTTCTGCAACTTAGTGTATAATGGTTAGGAATTCATACTCGCTATGCTCCTACTGTTGTTCCAAGCATTTATCAATGTTTCTTCTAAATTTGCATGGAATTCATCTTTCTAGTGCTCCATGCGATGGATTGTCCTTTCTTGTCCTCTAATTTCCCACTAAATATCTCCTGATTGGGAGATCAGCGGCTATCTTGCCTCTGTTTGCAACCCCATGTCATTATTTCCCTTTGTAATTGTTTCTTACGCAGGTTTCAACTCCATTTTCCCATGGTCCCTTGCCCCCGATAATCCCACCATAATCCTTTCATAAACATACTTTGCCCCATTCAGGATCCTAGCCCCATGATTATGCTGATTGAAAATCCTATGTGGAGTAGACTCCGGTGACACACGAGATTGAACATCTTATGCGGAGCAGACTACGGTGACAAATGAGAGATCGCTCTCTGACTGCGCAGGGCCGAAGGCATGGTCTAAAGCGGTTCTACGGTTGCCCAGGAGCGGCCTCCCCTCGCTCGACCTTCGGGGCTCAAATCCCAGTGCCAACATGTTCAATCATAATGGATAACGCACAACTATCATTAATCTAAAATTCAAACACACAGACCCTTTAATTGATGTGTACGATCCATTCGCTTGATCACTGCCAGATTTACACATTTAGTCTGCGATGCCTCTAGATTCTGAACTCTACTACAATAACGTAAACATTAATCTCATCTCATGAAGTTCATAGGAACTTTACCTTCCCTATCTCATTCTTCCTTTCTGTGAGATAGATTTCTACAGGATCACTTGGCCCTTATCACACAATCACACATTTGAAAGGTCCTTTATAGGACTCGGTTAAGTCTTCGACAAACTTCTCCAGAAATTGGAACCTATACAGGTTCTATCCAAATTCATATGAACTGGAACCCTTTATAGAGATTCTACCCAGCTATGTGAACTGTAATCTTCCAAGAATATTCTACACAACTCTGTTTCATGAATTATACTCACACAGAGTTACATAGAACTACAGGTATCTGAAACCTATTCTATGCTTCACACAGTTATATAATCATTCAGAATTTCTCTGTCTCTTCCCCAAGATTAGGTATGCACACACACAAAACATATCTTGCAATTATTCATCCATTTATACCGGTTCCTCATTAGTGTTATGCACAGTAAAAATATTCTACATTAACTAACATTCATCAAAACATTCAAAAACATTACACACAGACTGTATAAGAGAAAATCACATAGCAATTGATGAATCTTCCCTTTCTCATTCAATAATAAAACTGTAAATACAACAACAAAAACCTTGACTAACCTCTCCTATGGCCTCATATTCTTTTTTTTTCCATCTCCCCCCTTTTTCACGCCCATGGGCTTACATTCATACCCACAAAGCTGAGCTTCCAGAGCTTACTGTCATCCTCTACTACTGCATGCAAGAATCATTGTTGTCAAACATGGATTTATTTTCAAATGACTCACCGTCTCATAGTAAACACTTCTGGAAAAGATGCCAGCTTGAACTCTCATCATTTACACCTTCATTTTATGTGCTCAGCTCATGTTCCTTGTCTTTCTTCTTGTTGTATCCTTTTCTCTTTGACATTCTTCCTGCGTGCTTTTTGTATTTCTGATTTATTGCTGATTGTTGATTATTTCAACAAAAACCAGTGATTGAGATGATCAAACTAAACTTTTTTGTGTTTTCTTTCTATTTTTTTCTCTTTTGAAGTTGTTTTTATTCTTTTCAATTGTTGCAATAGTTTAGGTTTGCCGATTTTTTGGTTTAGGGTCCTCTTGTTATGTATGCAGTGTTTACTTTGTTCACATTGTTTTAGCGTCTTGGTGTTTAGCAACTTTTCAGTGCCATATTTGGTTTTGAAAGTCTATTTCAATTTATGATATGACAACATGTCTACTATGTGTAACATTTTAGTCCCTTATGAATGTGGCATTTGGAAGATCCCAGTTGAGTTACTAGATGTTTAGCCTTACAAATATCCATCTATTGGATTTGTGAACAAAATTTTCCATCCAAATGTTGATGAATTGTCAGCTATTGTTTATGTTTATCTACATGTAATATGTTTTTAAACTTTTTTGGCACCATGTACAACTACTGATGATCATCTTTATGCAACTTATTATCCATCTTTTTTGGCACCATGTACAACAACTTATGATCATCTTTACTGCGGTTATTATCCAGAATGACGGCTGCATTGGATCATATATGTAATTATTCATTTGTTGAATCTGAATAGTTACATTTGAATGGTAATATGTATTTGTAAATTTGACCCTTTTTTAATAGAAAAATGATAAATTATCGTAATTAAAACATTTTTATTTGTATCATGATTATTTTATATGTATTTTTTTTGGTATGGTTTTGACATATAATTCATGAAGAATTTTGAACCATTCCTTAAAATTCTAAATAATTTGTTAAAAAAATCTTTCCAATTGTTGTAGAAAAATAATAAAGTAATGTTTTTATTGTATGTATAATAAGAGTATTTTTACACTCTATTAATGTACAAGTTAAAAACATAAGTCACTAATTCAATTCTAAACCATTTATATATCTTTATTAGTAGTTGCAGCAATATACAATTTCATCACAATTTTATTTGAGAACATGGTTGCAAATAAAATTTAAGACAATACAGAAATGTAAATGCTATGATCAAAACTCATTTTCAAGGTATACAAATAATAAAACAAGGTAAATGTTACAAGCATTTAATGTCAATTAGTGTGTTCTTGGTGAAGATATCGTGCAAGCATAAAATATTTATGGTTCAATTAGATGAAGATGATTAACTTTGTTGTTGGGTTAATTTTCTAAGCAACCATATGAATATAGAACTCCATATATTATGCGGGATAAGGTGAAAGGTGTTTTTCCATCTTCATGCTCATGTTTCATTGAATGAAAAGGCTGTGGTGCACTTTCATATATGAAGAGATGAGTATGAAACGAATTCCAAGTTACTGGAATTATTTTAGAGTCTTCATGATAGAAATATTGATGATAAGATCACCCTTTACACATTTGTGAAGCTAAAGTTGTTGTATTTTATCACCATCACTATTCATGCAACATAATGTTCTTGTTTTTCATCACCCTATTTTCAAAGTTTTGAGTATGTGCATGAGTTATTTTTACAATGCACCAAAAATACCAACAAACCAATATGTGCATGGGTTATTTTTCAGTGCGCCAAAGAGACCAACATACCAAGATAATCAATGCATCAAAATGTATCATGCTAAGTCATTTGTCCATATTATAAATAGTTTTAATTATTCAAAACTAAGTATATTGTCTTTTTGAAACTTATATATAGGAATGTAATTAGAGTTTATGGTTGGCATGCATGACCATGCTGAAATAGATTAGAGTTAGGGTTTGAATATCTTCTTTAGTACACATAAAATAAGGAGATTGAATGAACCAATCTTATGACTATGACAAGGTTTCCATTGCAAAAATTTTGTGATATACATGGATGAATCTTGTTTCTTATTTAATCTTAACGGCGTGGATGGTTTATGATTATATTGTATTTTCATGCTATATAAGTAAACATGTTTTTGTAATTCTTATCATTTTTGGGTGAGATCTTATCCCTATTTAAATATTGAAAATGCTATTGTCAGTAGGTTATTATTGTTTTACTAGCTAAACTATGGTTTATTTTTAGAGCCAATAATTGGTTACATTCCTACAATAGAAAACAATTTTCAATAAGGAAATAATAATTTATGTCATGGAAACCCTTTAGATGATAAATACAAAGAAAGGGAAATCAAATTTTCAAATAAGGAAATGTAGTTCATTATAATGTATATATAGCATGGTGGAAGAATAGGCCCATAAATACTAAGAGTTGATCATCTATAATCAAGAACTATTGAAAAGAAAAATAGACTATTGGTTTTAATGCTCGTAAAATAAGGTTATGGTAAAGGACTTTTCTATTGAATATATCAGCACTTTCAGAACACAAAACTTAAGTAATTTTGAGGAAGGTCAAACAGGGAGGTTGCTAAAATTGATATCATTGTATATAAAAATTCTATTTGTAGAAAAAAGGATTAATGAAAATGACACCAGATGCAATGGAGGTGTAATCCCCATGTGACCAAGGGGGTAAGAGAAGAAGGGATGGGGCATTTAACAAAAAATATTCAAAAGTGGATCTAGAATAATAGAAGAAAGATAGGATGGAGAGATAAGATAAGATAAATACATTATGAGAGGTAATATAGAAGTTCTATATAGAAAATTTTAGAAAAGGAGAGAAGACATATTAGATAGTATTTTAGGAGAGGATGGAGAGATAAGAGAAGAGAAATACATTATGAGAGGTAATCTAGAAGTTCTATATAGACAATTTGAGAAAATGATAGAAGACATATTAGATAACTTATTTGAGGAGAAGGAGTCATATGAAAAGGAGGGAGGGAGGAGTGCACTAGAAAAAAATAAGCTATAGAGGAGTGTGATAGATATAAATAAACTCTAGAGTAGTGTCCTAGAAGAAAAAAAAATTCACCCTTTTCAAGAGTAAACATCCACAAGTATTCCCCCTCCACCCCGCCCCCTACACACACAAAATTTTGTTGTTTCTAGTAAATTTTATATATATATTTTTCTCTATTGGCCTTTGCTATTGAAAATAATTTTTTAATAAGTTTTAGAAAAAATAAATTAAATTATGGTTTTCCACTTGTGTGACAATCACATTTCTTCCCAAAGATAAACTACCATCAACCTAGCTCCTTTGATTTGCATTATGCATTGAAGTGTTTTCCACCATTAATTCATTAATAGAAATTGATTTTGAATAAAATTATTTACATTTAAACTATATTTCAATCTCTTTATAATACTTTAATGTTCTTTCATTTGTTCTCAATCCAACTTATTTTCATTACATGTATGTGCCCTCCATTTCTACATTACAAAAGGTTGTCTTCACATAAAGTTGAAAATAATGTTTCAATATATTCTACTCATTTTCTTTAAGTGTTTCCCTCTATATATTCAATAAGAATGAGAAAAATGTTACAAAATTGTAGCCACCCAAAATTTAATAAATTAATTATAAATAAAAACATAGGAAAATGTTGGATATAATATAATTTATTTTTTTTCCTAAAAATAAATATTTAATAAAGAATTAAATGTTTTATACCTAAATGAATTTGGTAATTGAAAGAAACTATAGAATTTCACATTTCAGTTTAGTGGTAGTTGAATTTCAATTCAACTTTGAGATAACTTGAGGTTGAACTATATCTTCATTAGTTATCTTTATTAGTAATACAAAATCATGAGATTGTTCCTACTTATGTTATAAATATATGTAACACTAGAAATAGAAATGGTGTTCCGTAATGTTCAAAATCAATATTTATATTTAAAGCCATTAAAATGTCAGCAACATCAAGAACATATATATGAATCTAGCTTTAACAAAACGCATAATATATTTAAATTAATATTGTTAGAAATAGTTTCTCTTAGTTTCAAGAATTATATATATATTCTCTAATGACGAGGCCAACCACGTAAAGGTGGAAGCTCATTTAGCCCTTCCCACCCACCCACCCACCCTAGAATCAAAGAACGAAAATTCGTCAACCTTGATGTGTTTTTTATTCATATGAAATGTGTCAGTGGCATATTATCAAGAATGACATTATGATATTCTATCGACCATTTCCTTTGTCGATGCTTGGAATTTTTCCTACTCTTTATTGCCTTCAACTGCAACCAGGATGCTATGACCAAATGACTGTATTGAGCACATATCAAATATGACTCGTAATCTTGAAAAAGAATATGGTATTTACATTTCATTACTTCTACAAAGAAATATCCCATTAAAACCATTGAACCCACACCATACGTATAATTTGACGGGTCTTTAAATTCTTGCATCAACGTACTTTTTGACCGAGTGCATCTCAATAAATAATAATTCACTTTTATGGATTATCTACTGGTGAAATGATAGAAAATACATCACCTTCTCTAACTAAATCATAAACACGATCATAATCTTTGTCAATCACACGCACTTAATTGTCGAGCTCTACATCGCTGATATTTCCAAATGGGAGCAACGGTGTCAATTCTTGGTGTCTCCATGGTTTCACAAATTTGTTAATTTGGTTTTGACACTCATCCAAAGACTCTACATCATCAATACATGCAAGACAAAAGCAAGAGTACTTTCATTTCTCTATTGTGTGTATATTTGTCATTTTCTTACTCCTAATGGAGTGTAAGCCCCTTGTTTTAGGATTGTAGTACAATTATGTGGCATTGATCTGTTAACATCACCCATTGCAATATTCCAAAAAAAAACTTCTCACATTACCCATCCTTTCATTGAATTCATGGCTCAAATTTTCTTTGCACCAATTAACAACATTGTTTGAAATTGCAAGGCGATAAGAAGAGTGTTTCATTTGATATCTCCTAAGTGCACATTTCACGCAGGCCTCAGCACCATCATGTTTTCCTTTTCCATGGCTCATTTAAAAAAATCTCCATGTGTGGATAACATCTGAGTTTCTATGAACACAAGAATACCATAAGAATGATCGCGTTGATTTAAACTGACCAGCACAACCATCTAACCACACCCACTGTTCTTTAAAAGTGACCCTTCGCCTTGATAATTCTTTATAAAGAATACCAAAACAATGCTGGACAAAACATTTATAATTTGTACGACCATCACTAATGTAGAAATGATACTCCTTAATCACTTGATGATTATTTTCATTTCTATCAAAACCATCGACATCAAGCTCTACATGTCTATACATGATATGAACAAGAATAGATACATGATCTCAATGATAATACTCACTCTGTATCTCCTTTTGCGGAGTGAAAGTGTAATTTTTAGGAAAATTGACCCTAGATAATATTGTTCCTTTTCCAAATACATCTCGTGATTGCTTGAACTGTAATTCCTGCCATCATGCTGAGTGAGAGTGCTTGATATATTTATATATTTGATCCCTAAACAAATTCATAAAATTTGTCAAAGAGATATCACTTTCAACGAAATTAATCTTTCTTGATGTTTTCATTGAATCTATAACATGAGTATAATCAACATAAACATATCTCTTCCATTTCACAATGTGATTTTATAATTGAGGATCATTTGCATCAATGTGGTATTTAGCATTAAAAATGGCCAAATCAGAACATTCCTGACATTTTTTACCTTTGACCTATTGTTTCTTATAGAATACTTGATCATTCTCTCATGCACATAATATTTTAGATACAAATTCACGAACACTCGCAAGAGGGGGGTTATTTGGCCAACATTGCATGCCAAAATCTAGAAATGTCTCATAATATAATTTGAATTCTACATGGTATAGACAACAACATGTGTCGCAAAAAATGATGGGCCTGACATACCATGGTTTAATATTCACAAATGTGCTAAGGGAAATCTTCACATCAACATTACTCTCCATAAAAGTTTTTAACATTTCCACTTCAGTGATCTCTGTTATGTGTTTGGCATGAGTTTCTTAGTTTCCTTTCGATATACGACATTGCACAACATCCTTTTCATTTGGTAAGACACGAGAGTTTAAATGCCCAAACTATTTCACCTTGTCCCTCACATTATCTGGAACTCTATCTTGATAAGGTTTCCTACATATAACACCCCAACATGCAACTTCATCATCCTCATCTAATTGAACCCTAAATTTTTTATGCTTCCATAAATGTTTTCTTGATGTTTTTAACATTCTTGTAGTCATAGACAACAAACGACTGTTTATCGTGTTTTTTTTCACAACCCCTGTTAGAATAGATTTATGAGAAACCATGTATTTATGAGATCATTTTTTTGCAAGTGATGCAAGGACCGATGTCAAATTTTATGATACAATCTCATTTGATTTAGCCTCTTTGACATTTTGAATGCCCAATAATGTCATTGCATTTCTTAGACATTTTTTGTGTTAACAATTTATTTAACAATTGAGCTTGTTCTATGACAGAAATACCTTCAAAATATTTTTGACTATCGTTTTTACTCTATAACGAGTTGTATGATCAAGCATCAGAGGTCCCATTTCTTCAATTTTACTTGAATCCATATTGTCCAAAAATGTATCGTCAATGACGATATTGCTGCAGATTCTAATTAATCTCTATGAATTGGTAATTGTAGTAGGATGTTGTATGTTGGATGTCAACCATGCATAAAAATAAATATAAATTTATCTAATTGTGAACATTCAAATCAAATATATATAAGTTTATATTATAAAGTAAATTATAAACATATCAAAATTTATTTACTCACCAATCATGGTCTTAATATCAACGCTACCCATAATTTATCCACATTTGTCATTTCCTTGTCACCTCCATGTTCTTCATTTCTTTCATCAGCATGTTCCTCGACAATCTGCATTCCTTCATCACCACCATGTGTGAGGTTCACATTTTGCATTTCTTCGTCACCGCCAAGTGCCTCCACGTTTATTTCCATTGATCTTTTTTCTCTTAACTTTCTCATGTTTTCATGCTTTATCTCTTTCTTTGCCTCTCCATCAATTCTGGTGCGATCATATTTTCTTTTTTGATTCCTTCGATTTCCCATGTTGAAGGAATTAAAACCTAAAATCCAATGCATGAAAAGATATGAGAATTGGGAGTTAAATACATGTTGAAAAAAAGATAACAGCGAGACCCAACAAGACTAGTATGCTAAGCACTCTTGTATGAAAAATTTACCAAATTGTTGAATGTGGTTGTCATTGATGTCAAAGGATTTTAGTAATGACAAATGCATAAGCAAGGACGTGATGGCAGGGAAAAACTCAGTGAAGAGAAATTTGAATGACAAAGGAAACTTGATGACATGGAAAGTATGATGATGTGCCATGTGTGATGAGGTTGGAAATACACATGATTGTGTCCTGGTGCTATCATTAAGTCATTGTTGAAACCTGATATCATTCTGGAAGAAGAATTGCATGTTTCTCAAAACTTTAGAAATTGAATAAGTATGGAAAAATGAGTCAAAACTACTCTAAGAGAATTCCCTCCATAATTAAGGGTTTGACTAACATTCCCACACCATGATACCACGCTATATATTTTTGAAGTGGATATCTATTCATGGTCTCAGGTTTCCTTAATCGCTTTTGAAGAAAAAATTATAGGTCTTCCAAAACAAGGTTTTTCACCAGTGAAAGTAAAATTACCTAAGTAGTCTCAGGAAAATACCTGCCATAAATCATAGTTTAAAGTAAATTCCCACATCATATGTTCAAGTTGTAATCTATTTATTTTTCTACCTAAACATCATCTCAGTTTGTATTAAGCATGTATGATGAAAAAATTATGGATCTGCCAAAATAGGGTTTCGGGATAAATTTTTTAGAAAGTCCTGAAAATGACTAAGTGTTGGAAAACTGACTCAGGTGGCCTTGGGAAAATTCCTTCCGTACCTAATGGGTGAATGATAAAAATAATTTGAAACTACCATGCTCTAGATTGTCAAGAATGATATCTCTCCATAGTCTTAGTTTTCACAGAAGGTGTTTGATGACAAAATTAATAGCCTGCCAAAACAGGGGTTCAAGTTGATTTTAAACCAAAGTAGAAAATATGCCTAAGTGTCCTCTGGGAAATGCCCTCCATAGCTTGTGGGTTGAAGACAATTACCACACCATATGGTCATTGTGTAGATGGGTGTTTTTTCTACCTGACCACATCTTCATATCGACTTGAAAGTGCCTAATGAAGAAGTTATGGATTTGCCAAAATAGGGTTTCAGGATAAACTTTGAAAGAAAGTCCCGAAAATGACTTAAGTGTTGGAAAATTGGCTCAAGTGTCCTTGATAAAATTATTTCCGTACCTAATGCATGAATGATAAAAATAATCTGAAACTACCATGCTCTATCTTGTCAAGAAGGATATCTCTCCATGGACTTACTTTTCACAAAAGGTGTTTGATGACAAAATTAACAGCCTGCCAAAATAGGGGTTCAAGTTGTTTTTACACCAAAGTAGCAAATCTGCCTAAGTGGCCTCGGGTAAATGCCTGCCATATCTTATGGGTTGAAGAAATTACAGCACGATATGGTAATTGTGCAGATGGGTGTTCTGTATACCTGACCACATCTTCAAATCGACTTGAAAGTTCCTGAGGAATACGTTATGGATCTCCCAAAATAGGGTTTCAGGATAAATTTTGGAGAAATTCCTGAAAATGACTAAGTGTTGGGAAAATGGCTCAGGTGGCCTTGAGAAAATGCTTTCCGTACCTAATGAGTGAATGATAAAAATAATCTAAAACTAGTAGGCTCTAGCTTGTCAAGAAGGATATCTCCCCATAGTCTTAGTTTTCACAGAAGGTGTTCGATGAAAAAAATAACAGCCTGCCAAAACAGGGGTTAAAGAAAATACCTTGATAAAAAACCCTTTTTTGTGGCCTAAAGAACTTGGATAATGCAAAATCTCAGCTAATCTGTGAATTCTCGACCGCAATATATCTATCTATCTATGTGTGTGTGTGTGTGTGTGTGTGTGTGTGTGTGTGTGTGTGTGTGCAAACTCTCGGCTGAAAAAGGGATTTGCAAACTCTCAGCTGAAAAAGGATTTGCAAACTCTCAGCTGAAAAATAGATTAACAATTCTTGAATGAGAAATTGATGAAAACTATCTTGGACGAGAGCCTATATATACACTTCTCGGCCGAGAATTTGTGGAATCCCGTCGGAATTATGGGCATTTAATGTATCGGCCCCTAAAATATTTTCGGAGCATTATGTGACAAAACTCTCGGCCAAGACATGTTTTAAAGTTTCATCCGAGAGTTTAAAACAACGTTCGGCCAAGAGATTTACTTAACTATGGGTTATATTTTGAGTGAAAATAACTCTCGCCCAATATATTTTAAATGTCTCCGCCGAAAGTTTTTAGTCAACATTTCTAGCACCATTCCTCCAGTTTTCATAAATGTCTCACTTTAGCAAGGTTGAAACACTACAAAACATGAGAATTACCTGTTGGAGTTTATACCAGTAGATTCATCATTCAATCTACTTTATCATCATATAATGTTTTTTTAATTTCATTTAGAATTTCTATTTTTACTATTTTTTCTAAACTTTATCATTAAAAAATTTAGTGACTTAAAAATCAGTGACAATGAAAATTCAATATCATCACGAAGACGAAGCCATTTTTTTCTTTTTAAATCACAAGGTTGTTCCTTGTAGTGTCCTCTTTGAAAGGATGCTTTTAGTTTTTAAATAAGAGTCACATTTGAAAGAAAAAGAGAGGACAAAAACATGTTTCAATAAGGCACCGTGTTTTGTACTTATGTTATTTCGATAAATAATAAAAATTAGTGTATAAGTCTGAAAATCCTCAACATATAGTCCATGTACAACTGTAACCCGTGTAGATTATGAGTATACATTTCATTTCCCTAAAATAAATAACTATCTCTAAGAAAAATGTGGTGCACAAAGGTCACTCATTATTCATACTTAAAATTTTAAAGTATATATCGTTGGTGGACGTCAAATTTTCCCCACTATATATCGATGATTTTTTTTAAAAATATGAGTACATAGCTAATTCAATTCTCTAAAACATTTTTTTTTACTTCAAGGAGAAATTCCTAAGGGAGATATCGGTTTGAAGTTGAAAAACATAAAAAGTTTCAATTTGTTTTGTCAAAAAACAAGCAAAAGTGTTTCCCAACTTCATGTTTTCACCCGTGACTTACTCAAATGGAGAAGAGCCTCTTACAAATATACCCTTTTACAAAGAATATTTAACAATTGCAGAACTTGACTTAGAAAATTGAAGGGTATTAGGTTCAATCAAAAGTGCATCCAATTACAATTCAGGCTTAGTTCAACTCAATTTAACATGAAAAATTACAAAAATCATTATTTACAAGTTACCATTATGAATATGAAATTTGGTTTGTCTAAATGCTTTACCTCTATGATTACAAACTGACATTTGTATTTGATGATAGAATTTCCAAACATCTCTACTCAAAATTTTCTTGGTTGATGTTGCATCGTTAACCAACAATTTCTGCATGAGTCTTAAATAAATGGTTTCTTCAAAATATAATTTTGTGAAGTACTGCAATCCAAGCCACTCTGCAACAAGCTATGTAATATAATAAGATACTACATCATCATCAAACCTTAGGTGACAACAAGTAAATTCTACAATGCAATCCCCTTACAAACTTCACAATAGAGTCTAGGTCCAATTAATTTATAACTTTACCAAAAAATCTGCATTGCCTGGTATTAGTTGACTCAAGAAAATGAACAATGGAGGAATTCCTCCATTTGTCACGATGCAAGTTTTGATAGTGCCATTTTAATGGGTCAGAGAAGCTCTTTGAAGGATACCATTCATAGCATTATCAATGGACCCATTTCCAAATTGTTGGCTATATGTCATATTCTTTGCATGTGCATGTGTGATGTGTGTGGAGGGGAGGTGCACCTGTCAGTGCTACATCTGATGATCCTTGTCGACACCTTCACAGAAAAAGGTTGGGAGGCTTGTTTTCGATGTTCAAAATGGTTGTTAGGCCATTTCAAATGCAAGTGCAACAAGCTCAAATTTTTGCTTGTTTTTTGGCTATTTTGGGGAATTTTATAAAAATATGTAATTTAATCTCAGTTAATGAATTGGGGTCTATTTTTATAATCTGGGTTAATAGATTAGGGTATTGGAGGATATGAAAGACCTATATTGTATTATGAGGGATGCATAATGATAATGAGAAAATAGGAGGTGTGGCTCCAAGGTTTGTTGGTTTTCCCGGTTAAGGGTTTCCATGGTAAACCTCTGTGTTTATGTGTGAATGTTATGTTGTAATATTTGTTTTGCTTAAAATAATATATATGCTTTCTTCTTTGCACAGTTTTAAAACTTACATGTGGTATCAGTGCTCGATTATTAGCATCAAGGGAGCTCCTTTGTTGCTGAGGGTTTGACGCAGTTGATATATATTGGGTATGTGATAAACTTGGGTTTAGTGGGAGCTCTGTAGTGTTGATTTGTGCATTGAAAGATAATGGCGAGTAATTTGAGAATTAAGATTGATACATTTAACAAAAAATAATTTTGAGCCATGGAAGCTCAAAATGGAGGATCTTCATGTTGATCAGGAATAGTGGATTGCTATGGATCCTAGTATGAAACTCATTGGAACATCACAAGATGAATAGGATAAAATAGAAAGAAGGGCGAGGAGTACAATGTGATTGTGCTTATCAGAATATGTGTTGTTGAATGTATCTAGTGAATATAGTGTGCTAAATCTTTGGGAGAAACTAAGGAGTTTGTATCAATAAATATCCCTTGTGAACAAGTTGTTTCTGCAAAAGAAATTGTTTCACCTCAGAATGGATGAGAATGGCAATGTAATAGAGCATCCAAATCTCTACAATACTCTCATAATGCATATAACCTCTCTTGGCATTAAAATGGTTGAAGAAGATAAATGTATTACATTATTTTGTTCTTTGCTAGATTTCTCGGACAAACTAATTGTTGTAATAGGTAGTGCTTGCCAAGCGACCTTAAAATTTGATGAGATAGTATCATCCCTACTATGAGAAGTGATGAGGAAGAAAACCATGGATAATCATAGCATGGATTTCTTTTCTGTGAGAGGTCTCCCCTAGGAGAGAAACAAAAATAAAGGATCTAGGGGGATATCTAAATCCCCGGGAAAAGGAATATGGAAGTGTTAGAAATGTGGTAAAGCTGGGAACTATAAAAAGGATTGGAGATCTAAGAATGTTGACAAAGAAAAGGGATCCAAGGATACCCATTCCACATAGGAGAAGACCTTCTTAGAAGAAGGAGGGAATGTATATCTAGCTTCCATGGGTAATCATTCAGAATGCAATATATGGTTCATTGACTCGGGTGCGTCATGTCATATGACCCCACATAGGGAGTGGTTCTGGGAATATGAAAAGTACAATGGAGGAGATGTGTACTTGGGAGATGATTCATTGGACAATATCATCGGATGTAGTAGAGTCAAGCTAAAACTAAAGGATGGAAGGATTAGAACTCTACCTGGAGTGTTACACATTCCAAATATAGCAATAAGCTTGATATCTGTCAAAAATATGGATGTTTCAGGTGTAAAGACTATGTGTGGAGATGGTGGTTGCAAAATAGTTCAAGGATCAATGGTATTAATGAGGGTATTTCAGTATGGAACTTTGTACAAACTATTGGGAAGAACCATCATTGATGAATGTAACAATTATGTTGTGCTTGAGGAAGGAGGTAAAGATGACAGAACTCTGACTACATCAAGAGAAAAGAAAATGCTATGGAATCAAAGATTGGCACATCAGAGAAAAAGGACTTCGAGCATTACAAGGTAAAGGTATGGTTGAAGGCATGACTATTTGCACTCTGGATTTTGATTTTTGTGAACACGAAATATATGGAAAACAAAACTGAGTAATATTTTCATTTTGTGCTAAAAGAGCAAAGGGAATTCTAGAATTAATACATAATGATGTGTTTGGACCTGTTCCTATTCCATCGTTACGAAAATTGGTGTATTATGTTTCATTTATAGATGATTACTCAAGGAACACAAGGAAGTATATAATGAATTTAAGGCTCTTGTAGAAAATCAGTCTAAAAACAAAATAAAGGTGTTGAGGACAAATAATGGTGGAGGGTTCTGCAGGAATGAATTCGAGGACTTCTGTAAGAAGTGCGGTATAGAAAGGAAAAAGACTACTCCATACACACCTCAAAAAAATCGAGTGTTATAAAAATAGGATCGTAAAGTGATAAAAATTAAACAATTAAACAAAATTCAAATATTAAACACATTACATGAGAGACACATCTATAACGTGGTTCACCTAAGATGGGATACGTTCACACAGAAATTACTAGTCCTTTATTATTATACCATCCAGGAAAATGAAGGGATACTGTTGGACGTATTAAAGTAACTGAGAGGGGGGGTGAATCAGTTACATACCAAAGTGCATCTTTTTAAATGATGATTCAGATTTATTATGAACATATGTTTAAACCATTCAACATATAGCAGCAAATTTAAATTACATTCAACACTCAATCACATCAACGAACACAAGACATAATGTTTTTATGAGGAAATAGTAAAAGCTCTTCTTCTTAAGAATGAAAGGTAAGCTCCAACTCCTCTTTACATTCTTTTATTTTGACTCAGCTTCAACCGAGATGAGGCTGCTACCTTTGGAAGCTCCAACTTCCAATTATACAAGAACCAACTTGTTTATATTTTCTGGAAACAACCAGAGGGATGCAACAACACCCCAGAGAACAGGTGATTTATAGAATGAATCAAATCCTTACAACCCCTCACTGTCTATGACTAGGCTTTATAAATCAGCATTTACATTATGAGTCTGAATTAGACAGTATTGCAGATATTCACAACAGATGTTATAACTCTATCTCTATACATTTTTCTTTGTTTATCATCGAGACTAAGCACATACAGAACTCACCGAGACTATCACTGTATCATTCTGATTTTCTTTCTCATCTGGACTATTCATACTCTGCAACTATCATCGTATTCAACTCTTCAATCCCTTTCTGCAATGTGCTCAATCTCTTATCTCCCTACTTACCTTAATGAACTACTCAATATATATATATCATCTTCTGAGTTCATTTCTCTCTCAGGTTCATTGAAACAACATACTCAAACTGTTACAGAACTGGTTCAGCTTCAACATCCTCAACCCGTTACCAAAATGGTTCAGCTTCATCATCCTCAAACTGTTACAGAAATGGTTCAGCTTCAAAAACCTCTGTACACATCCTTACTCTTCAAATCATTATTACCAGTAGTTACTAAACGGTTTGCATTTCAGGTTCATCATACCTGTTAATCCGCCTGCTCAAATACTCTTCGAATCCTCAACTGTATCGAGCCCTTCGTATTATTCTTCAAAGGTTACACAGAAGCAGCTGATGAAAATTCGTTTTGGTTTCTATACGTTTCTCCGTTACAGTTCGTTTCACATCGGATGACCTTTGGTTTTTCGCATCAAAGCTTTTTATCATTTCTTTTTCCACCGTTGCGGAAGGAAAACTGCTTCCTCTTCCGATCAGTGCTTTAGCCGTCGACCGTTGTAGACCCGTTTGTTATTTCCATCAGTCATGGGATTCTACCCTTGCCGCTGCGGGAAGCCTTTTCCTTCCGGCCGTTTAACACTCGCCGTTGCGGAACGTCACACCCTTTGCGCTTTCGCCGTTGCGGCTGCCGAAAGCATCAACTTGTTCGAAGCTTAAAGAGCTCTGACTGCCTATGTGTGTTAACCTTTCCGTCGCGTGTCTTAAGCCTGTTCTCTTCCGCCGTTGCAGCTGGGGAAGCATTTTTCCTTTCGATGTCAAAGTCCTTCGATCTCCGATCAAGATTTTCCTGCCCACATCACTTGTCTCTAACCTTTTTGCTTCCGCCGTTGTGGCTCCCAAAGTGGTTAGGCCTCCGAAGTGCAAAGCGATCCGATCTCCGACGTGCTTTGCGTGGCTGTATCCTTTTCTTCTTCCACCGTTGTGGCTAGGAAATCTGTTTGTCTTCTGATGTTAATACCTTCCAACTACCGATCGAGGGTTTTCCCTCCTGTGTTTCACCTGACTTTGGTGTGTTTTCTTTCCATCGTTGCGGCTGGTAAAGCCATTTGGCTTCTGATGTAAATCTCTTCCGATCTCCGATGTGCTTTGTAGCACTTTGAAGCCACTAACCTTCCGCCGTTGCAAATGAAGAATCATTATCTTTTCGGCCATTGTGAATCGTTGTATAGATGGAACACTTGATCGTTCTCATCCTTCTATTTCATTTATTTGAATGTATAACAACATCCTCTGTTGTAGTGAACTGTGTAATCATTCTTTTCAATATGCGAGTATTCTGTGCAGCATTTAGAGCTGTGACATTGTTCTCATCTGTGGCTGTAACATTAACATTTGCTTCATTACTGCTGTGACTTCCTTTGATTCATCCTACTGTGGCTTTTCCTGTGAGTAAAGAATTCAAAGTTTGGCATATGGCAACATTCAGACTGTATAGCAAAACTGGCTAACAAACTCCCCCTTTGACATGATGACAAACTTTGAAAGCTTTCTCCCCCTTTTGACATCCATGGCAAAGATAGAAAGAGAACTCCCCCTGTGAATATGTCTCCCCCTGTCACTGTTTCAATCTATACAGAATGTGTCCATAAAACAAGAAAGCAGAAGCTGTAATCATATGCCAACAAGAAATCAGAGCCATAAAGAGCTTGGCAACCTGTAATGTGAATGAGAATATATTCATAGGGGACAAACCCCCAGCTAAGCTCGAAGCATTTCAAACTGAGATTTGGGCAATGGCTTAGTGAAAATATCAGCAATCTGGTCTTTTGTTCCAACATATTCAAGCTTAATAACTTTGGACAACACCTGCTCTCTCAGAAAATGATATTTGATGGGTATGTGTTTAGTTTTTGAATGCATCACTGGGTTCTTTGAAATGCTTATTGCACTTGTATTATCACAGAAAATGGTAATGGGATCATCATTCTGTATGTGCATATCCTTCAACATCTGCTTCATCCAAAGAATCTAGGTGCAGCATCCTGCTTCTGCTATATACTCTGCTTCAGCTGTAGATAATGAAACAGATGATTGTTTCTTACTGGACTAGCTTACCAAACAACCTCCAAGAAAGAAGGCAGCACCACTGGTACTTTTCCTATCATCAACACATCCAGCCCAGTCAGCATCAGTGAATGCATATAAGTCCAAAGAGTTATCTTTTGGATACCATAAACCATGATTTGTTGTTCCTTTTAAGTATCTAAAAATCCTCTTTACAGCCAACAAGTGACCATTCTTAGGTGAGGCCTGAAATATTCCAACCTGAGAAACAACATGCATAATGTCTGGTCTAGTTGCTGTAGCATAGAGTAGACTGCCAATCATAGATCTGTATATAGTCTGATCTACATCTCCAGAGTCATCATCTTTACTGAGTTTACATCCAGTGACCATAGGTGTACCAAATGGCTTACAGTCCTCCATTTTGAATTTCTTTAACATTTCATTAATGTATTTAGTATGAGACATAGAGATACCTCTGTCACATTGATTGATTTGTAATCCAAGAAAGAACTTCATTTCTCCTAGCATAGACATTTCGAATCTGCTGCATGCTTTCAGCGAACTTTGTGCTCAGTCTATCATTGTCACTCCCAAAAATTATGTCATCAACATAAACTTCTATAATAATCAGACTGTTATTCTCTTCTTTAATGTACAGATTACTATCTGTGTGACCTTTCTTGAATCCTTTCTGCATCAAGTAGTTATCTAGTCTGGAGTACCATGCCCTAGGTGCTTGCTTTAATCCATATAACACTTTACTCAATCTATAAACAAACTGTGATGCATCCTGTACATGAAATCCTTTTGGCTGCTCCATGTAGACTTCCTCTTCCAAATCACCATTTAGAAAAGCTGACTTCACATCCATTTGGTAGACTTTGATTTGTTTGGAGTTGGCATATGCTAAGATCAACCTTATTGCTTCCATTCTAGCAACAGGGGCAAATGTTTCACTATAATCAATCCCTTCTACCTGTGCATAACCTTTACAGACTAGTCTTGCTTTATTTTTGGTTACTTTTCCTGTATCATCCAGTTTATTCCTGAACACCCACTTTGCTCCTATTACATTTTTGTTTGCGGGTCTAGGAACTAGTTCCCAGGTATGATTCTTTTCTATTTGACTAAGCTCTTCCTTCATAGCATTTACCCAATGTTCATCTTTGATAGCTTCATTCACGTTTTTTGGTTCAGTCAGAGAGAGAAGTGATACTTGCTTTTCAAGGATGGGTTGCTGTCTTTTACTTCTTGTCTCGACACCTGAGTTTATATTCCCAATAATTAATTCTTCAGGGTGATTTTTCTATATTCAATTACTTGGAGATTTTGTTGAAATTGCATTTTTTGAAGGACTGGAGCATTGTTCATCATCACATGTAGATATGTCACTGTCATCATCCTTAACCTCTTCTATTTCATCCTCTTCATCATCTGACCTGTTCTTGTCAAATATATCATGAATCTCAAACTCCTTTTTCTTAGTCTTTGTTTTTAAGAATGCAGATTCATCAAAAGTTACATCTATTGCTTCAACTATCTTTCTTAGTCTAAAAATATAGAATTTATATGCTTTTCTAGAACAGGAGTAGCCAACTAATACTCCATCATCGGTTCTAGAGTCTAATTTTCCCAAATGAGGATCTACTCGTTTGATATAACACTTACAGCCAAAAATCCTGAAATGTTTAACACTGGCTGGTCTTCCTTTCCACATTTGATATGGCATGACAGACTGATTGTTCCTTAGTAGACATCGATTCAGAATGTGAACTGCTGTGTGAATAGCTTGAGGCCAAAGCACATTACTCAACTTTGCTTCATGGAGCATGGTTCTAGCCATCTCTACTACTGTTCTGTTTTTCCTTTCTACTACCCCATTCTGCTGAGGTGTTTCAGTCACAGATAAGTGTCTCTTTATCCCGTTCACATCACAAAATTTGTTAAATTCATTTGACATGTACTCTCCTCCATTATCAGATCTCAGGCACTTTATTTTCTTGTCACATTCATTTTCAACAAATTCTTTAAACGTTTGAAAACAGTCAAAAGCTTCAGATTTCTTTTTCAATAAGTAAAGCCAAGTCATTCTAGTGTAATCATCCACAAATAATAAGAAATACTTTTCTCCTTTCATCCCTTTTGTTCTCATGTGCCCACAAATATCAGTATGCACTATCTCAAGCGGTTTAGTTGTGGAGTATTCTTTTGTTTTAAATCTGACTCTTGTTTGTTTCCCATGTTGACATTGCTTGCACACTAAACCTGAGAGATTCTTTAAATATGGTAAATCTCTTACAGCTTCACTCTTACTCATATTGATCAGATTATCAAAATTGATGTGACCTAGTCTCTTGTGCCACAACCAGCTTTCATTCTCATTACTAAGACAACATTCATTCTTTTCCTCATCCAGAATATAGACATTGCTTGCACTTCTTGTGGCTGTACCTATTAGTTTATCTGTTTTCACATCTCTGATTTGACATCCATTTGAATCAAATATCATGTAGCATCCCTTATCACATGTTTGACTAACACTTAGCAAGTTGTGTTCCATGTCTTCTATCAACATGACATTTTCAGCCAAGTTTTTCTTACTGTTTAAACATACAGTCCCTCTTCCAATTATTCTAGCTGTCTGATCATTCCCAAATGTGACAGACCCCTCTTTTCCTTTGTCTAGTTTGATAAACAAATGTTTACTTCCTGTCATATGTTTGGAGCATGTGACTATCTATTATCCATTTGATTTTATGTTCAGCTTGCAGGGCTATGTTACATTGTTCAGCCTTCAGATTTTCTGTCTTCCTTTTCCATATTTGAGTTGGTTGATGAGTATAGATGGGTTTACTAACTTTCTGAAAGTTAGTAGGACAATTTCTTGAAATATGGCCAAAATTTTGACACTTTATAGCATTTTGTTTCATGATTCAGAACATCAAACTTGTTTCTGTTTTGACTTGTCAAATCTGTCATTTTTTCATATCCATGTCTGGGATTCTCATAACCATTATGTTCAGATATCTTTCTTGAAAACTTATCACACAATGCAGCCTTGTGTCCATAATTGTAACAAAAAAACAATAGCCATTGAATTTGTATTGATACATGTCAGGTGTTCTTCTTTGAATATATGGTCTTGAATTTTCTTCCTGTTTCTCAACAACTGAATTCTTATCAGCCCCTTTCTCATTCTTCTTTTGTGTACATGTTGCTTTCACATCTGAACTAGAACACTCATTAGTCACTGCTGCCTTATAACCAAGTCCAGTTTTATCATTTACAGATATCTGACTTTCTATTATCTGATCTAGAATTGATGAACTATGATTCATGTTACTTTCTTGAACCTTCTTCCTTAATAAGACAACTTCTAATTTCAGCTTTTCAATCTCTTTATCCTTTTCAATAATAAATTTATTTAGAGATTCTTCAGTGATTCTAGCTTCTCCAGCTTTAGTTTTAATTCACTCATCATTTCTTCAGTGCTTTCAAATGAATCATTTGATTTTTTCAACTCATCCTCAAGTTCTTTAACATTTCTCTTAAGATGTCTACATTCTTTTCTTTCTATTCTTAAATCACATAGAGCACTTACCAATTCTGCTTCCAAATCCACTTCACCGTCTTCTTCCTCTTCAGACTGGTCTTTTTGATTTTCCAAATCCATAAAGAGATTCTCATCTGACTGATCATCACTTTCATCGGAATCAGATATATCACTTTCTTCTTTAGTAAATAAACCCTTCTTCTTGAAAGTACGTCTATTGAAAGACTTCTTGTATTTATTTTTGTATTGCTTTGGCTTTTTAATGCTTTCTTCCTCATTGTCAGAGTTCTTACTATATGAAAATTTGGAAGCAAAGTGGCCTATTCTACCACATCCAAAACATTTCAAAGGAAGCTTACCTTTGAACTTACCTGTACCTCTTTTCAAGTTCTTGACAAAATTTGCTTCTTCTTCATCTTCCTCTGATTTTTTAGAATGGTTCACTTCTTCTTCTTTCTTCTTCTTCTCCTTCTTTGCTGCTTTGAATGCTGCTTCTTTCCTGGAAGAAGTCTCACCAGAAATTCTCATTTCATATGCAGTCAGTATTCCACTAAGTGTATCCATATCTAAGGTATCTAAATCTGCTCTTTCTTCTAATGTAGAGACCTTAGGATTAAATCTAGCAGGAAGAGATCTAAGAACCTTTTGTACAAGATCTTCATCTTTAATCTTTTGTCCTATCCCTCTCATGGTATTGGAAACTTCATCTATTCGAAGGAAATAAGTGCCTATATATTCAAATTCTTCCATTTTCAAACTTTCAAATTGAGATCTATATGTTTGTAATTTGGCATTTTTAACTTTATCATCCCCTTCATAGACTGTTTTCAGTTTGTCCCAAATTTCTTTTTCTAAGGAACAGTTCATTACTTTAACAAATTATGAAGCTGCTAGGCCTCCTAGAATACCATACATAGCCTTTGAATTACTCTCATAGAGTCTTCTACTTACAGGATCTATTGGGATAGTGGCTGGAGCATTATATGTATTTAAACAAGCTTGCCATACATCAACTCCTTGAGACTGTAGAAACAGTTTCATTCTTATACTCCAAAAGGCATAATTGCGTCCATCAAATAAAGGCAGTCCATGTTTGGTAAATTTTGATTTCTTGTCCATTATTTAGGATCTAGCTTCCAGTGGTTAAACTGATTTGAAGCAACCTTCTCTGATACCAATTGTTGGATGGATTAAAGTAACTGAGAGGGGGGGGGGTGAATCAGTTACATACCAAAGTGCATCTTTTTAAATGATGATTCAGATTTATTATGAACATATGTTTAAACCATTCAACATATAGCAGCAAATTTAAATTACATTCAACACTCAATCACATCAACGAACACAAGACATAATGTTTTCATGAGGAAACAGTAAAATATCTTCTTCTTAAGAATGAAAGGTAAGCTCCAAATCCTCTTTACATTCTTTTATTTTTCCTGAGCTTCAACCCAGACAAGGCTGCTACCTCTGGAAGCTCCAACTTCCAATTATAAAAGCACCAACTTGTTTCTATTTTCTGGCAACAACCAGAGGGATGCTACAACACCCGAGAGAACAGGTGATTTACAGAATGAATCAAATCCTTACAACCCCTCACTGTCTATGACTAGGCTTTATAAATCAGCATTTACATTATGAGTCTGAATTAGACAGTATTGCAGATATTCACAACATATGTTATAACTCTATCTCTATACATTTTTCTTTGTTTATCATCAAGACTAAGCACATACAGAACTCACCGAGACTATCACAGTATCATTCTGATTTTCTTTCTCATCTGGACTATTCATACTCTGCAACTATCATCGTATTCAGCTCTTCAATCCTTTTCTGCAATGTGCTCAATCTCTTATCTCCCTACTTACCTTACTGAACTGCTCAATATATATATATATATATATCATCTTCTGATTTCATTTCTCTCTCAGGTTCATCGAAACAACATACTCAAACCGTTACATAACCGGTTCAGCTTCAGCATCCTCAACCCATTACCGAAATGGTTCAGCTTCAGCATCCTCAAACCGTTACAGAAATGGTTTAGCTTCAAAAACCTCTATACACATCCTTACTCTTCAAATCATTATAACCAGCAGTTACTAAACGGTTTGCATTTCAGGTTCATCATATTTGTTAATCCACCTGCTCAAATACTCTTCGAATCCTCAACTGTATCAGGCCCGTCATATTCTTCTTCAAAGGTTACACTGAAGAAGCAGATGAACATTTGTTTTGGTTTTGATACTTTTCTCCGTTACAGTTCGTTTCACATCGGATGACCTTTGGTTTTTCGCATCGGAGCTTTTTATCATTTCTTTTTCCGCCATTGCGAAAGGAAAACTGCTTCCTCTTTCGATCATTGCTTTGGCCATCCGCCGTTGCAGACCTGTTTGTTATTTCATCAGTCGTGGGATTCCACCCTTGCGGCTGTAGGAAGCCTTTTCCTTCTGGTCGTTTAACAGTCGCCGTTGCGGAAGGTCGTGCCCTTTGCGCTTCCACCATTGCGGCTGCTGAAAGCATCAACTTGTCCGAAGCTTAAAGAGCTCCAACTGCCGATGTGTGTTAACCTTTTTGTCACGTGTCTGAAGCCTGTTCTCTTCCACCGTTGCGACTGGGGAAGCCTTTTTCCTTTCGATGTCAAATTCCTTCGATCTCTGATCAAGCTTTTCCCGCCTGCATCACTTGTCTCTAACCTTTTCGCTTCCGTCGTTGCGGCTCCCAAAGTGGTTAGGCCTCCGAAGTGCAAAGCAATCCGATCTCTAATGTGCTTTGCATGGCTGTATCCTTTTCTTCTTCTGCCATTGCAGCTAGGAAATCCGTTTGTCTTCTGATGTTAATACCTTCAGACTGCCGATCGAGGGTTTTCCCGCTCGCGTTTCGCTTGACTTTGGTGTGTTTTCTTTCCGCCGTTGCGGCTAGTAAAGCCATTTGGCTTCTGATGTAAATCTCTTTCAATCTCTGATGTGATTTGTAGCACTTTGAAGCCACTACCCTTCTGTCGTTGCGGATGAAGAATCATTATCTTTCCGGTCGTTGTGAATCACTGTATAGATGTAACACTTGATCGTTCTCATCCTTCTGTTTCATTTATTTGAATGTATAACAACATCCTCTGTTGTAGTGAACTGTGTAATCATTCTTTTCAATATGCGGGTATTCTGTGCAACATTTAGAGCTGTGACATTGTTCTCATCTATGGCTGTAACATTAACATTTGCTTCATTACTGCTGTGACTTCCTTTGATTCATCCTGTTGTGGCTTTTCCTATGAGTAAAGCATTCAAAGTTTGGCATATGGCAACATTCAGACTGTATAGAAAAACTGGCTAACAGATACAACCTACAGCAACCTTGCTACACATCCTCTTCATTTTCTCACACTCTCTCACCCAATCACAGATATTGTTTTACAATGCTACAATACAATACACAATCGTATTACAATGCTTTCCTTTTATAGGGGAATTACAATGGGAAAATATTGTGCGGCACCCAATACCATGGGTCCACAAACTGTTGGAAAAAAAACATCCCAAAAATTTCTTTCGAGCACCCACTAGCCTTTGGACCCCCCCAGCCGATAGGAACCCCCCCCCCCCTCGAGAACCCCCATAGGGGAGCGATTCAGCCCCCCGCACCCCCCAGCGGAGATGAGTGTACAATAAAATTGGGGCACAAACACAGCTGAACAATAACATATCTGAATCTAGAAGATCAAGCTCCACAACCAACATGGAGTTACTGAGAGGATGAACAGAACGTTGATGGAAAAGGAAAGGAGCATGCTAATAAGTTTTAGGATAGGACAATAATTCTGGGCAGAAGTAGTGTAGACAACATGTTACTTGGTAAATCGGTCACCCACATAAACATTGATGGATAAAACTCCACAAGATGTATGGACTAGTAAGAAACCCTCTATTAAGCATATGAAAGTTTTTGGTTGTGATGCTTAAGTACATGTTCCATAGGAAAAACGGAGCAAGTTGGATAACAAAGATGAGAAGTGTATCTTTATTGGCTATAAAGATGGTATGAAAGGCTATAATATTATTTGGAATCCTTTAACTAAGAAGACTCTTTATAGTTGAGATGCTATGTTTAGAGAGGTCAAAGAAGTACCCAGACAAGAAGTGGATCCAATGGAAAAGGAACTAGAGAAAATATAGTTAGAGTTAGAGGGTGAAGAATCTAACTCAACAAAAGAACTTGAATTAGAAGAAGAAGAACATCATGCCCTAGTTTTGAGGAGATCATCTTGAGAAATAAGGAAAGCAGAAAGGTATTCCCCTTCCGGTTTTTGCTCTCATTTTGCTTTGTCTATTACTGATGATGATCCTAGAAATGTGATGGAATTTGTTGATTCAGACGATAATGATCTCTAGAAGAAGGCCATGGTTGAACAAAATGAATCCTTGGACAAAAATGAATATTGGAATCTAGTCCAGTTACCAGGTGGAAGAAAATCCAATGGGAGAAAATGGTTGTTTAAAATGAATTTGAATGCAGAAGGTAAAGTGGAGAAGTACAAATCCCACTCGGTATCAAAGGGATATTCTCAGGTAGAGGGAATTGATTTTTGTGAAATATTTTATCCACTTGCAAAATTAACTTCTATTATATTTCTTCTTTCTATTGCTGTTGCTTTTGATCTTGAAGTAGAGCAGATGGATGTGAAGACAACGTTCTCACATGAGGATATGGAAGAAGAAATATACATGAAATAACCAAAAGGGTTCATAGTAAAGGGAAAGGAAGAGCTGGTATGAAAACTAAATAAGTACCTTTATGGTGTAAAGAAATCTCCAAGGATATGGTACCAACATTTTGACACGTACACACTTGGATTGGGGTTTGTGAGAAGCAAAGTTGGTCGTTGTGTATACTCCAAACAGGTTGGTTATAACTTCATTAACATAGTACTATATGTTGATGACATGTTTCTCGTTGGAAATAAAAAAGATGCTATAAAGGAGGTGAAGTCTCAATTGTCCTCCAAATTTGATATGAAATATCTCTATGTTGCAAACTTCATTCTGGGAATGCAGATATGAAGAGACTGTGCAAACAAGATGATCAATTCAAATCAAAGAAAATATGTTGAGATGGTACTACAAAGATTTAATATGCAGGAAAGTAAGTTGGTAAAGGTTCCTATTCCTGTGGGTGTAAAGTTATATGTATATCAGTGTCCCACGACACATGAAGAAGAAGAAGGTTTGTCATGAGCTCCATATGCTAGTGCATTTGGTTGTTTGATGTATGCAATGGTTTGTACCAAACCAAAAATTGCTCATGCAGTGGGATTTTTTAGTAGATATATGTCAAAAACAGGAAAGGAGCATTGGACAAGTGCAAAGAGGGTCTTCAGATATTTGTGTGGCACCATAGATTATGCAATCTGCTACCAAGGAATACCTAGACCAGATAGAGTAACAAATGTACATGGACTTGCTGATGCATAATAGCCTCAAGATCTTTATTGTAAAAGATATACAAGTGGGTATGTGTTTAACCTATTTGGTGGATCTATCAGCTGGATGGGCAAGAGATAAGTTGTAGTTGCACTCACAACTACAGAAGTTGAATACATGGTAGCCACTCATGCAAGAAAAGAAGTTGTATGGTTGTAAATATTGTGTTCAGGTATTGGGTCTGTATAGAAAGTTGTAAGGTTATATTGTGATATCCAAAGTGCAATATTCCTAGTAAATAACCATGTTTATCATGCTAAGACAAAGCATATTGATGTGTAATATCAATTTGTGAGAGATATGGTTGAAGAGAAGAAGGTGTTGTTGGAGAAGGTTGACGCTTTGTAAAATGTTGCAGAATCAATACCAAAGTCTGTCAGTACAAAGAAGTTCCCTTGGTGTAGATAATTTATGGGCATTGATTCCCTGAACATATGACTTTATGAGTACATGACTCATTTCTATGCAAAGAAAAGAAAAAGTAGGAGAATGTTGGTTATATGTTATATTCCTTGAATGTGTGTGTGGACGGGAGGTGCATTTTTCAGCGTTGCGTCTAACAATCCCTATCGGCACCTTCAAGGAAATGGTCACTAGGCCATTTTCGATGTGAGCGTAGCGAGCTCAAAATTTTTGTTGTTTTTTTATATTTTGGGAAATTTTATAAAAATATGTAATTTAATCCCGATTAAGGGATTGGGGTCTATTTTCCTAATATGGGTTAACAGATTAGGGTATTAGAGAATACGAAATAACTATATTGTATTGTGAGGGATTCATAATGACAATCACAACAAGATTTGAACCTGAAATCCGACGAAATATTTTTCTGAATTTCGACAAGACTCTATATGACATCTGACAAGGTGGACTATTTTTATAAGTCAGTTGTCTTGAGTCAGATTTTCTATAACCTCAACAATACGTAGTAAATATGACAACAATTAGTTGCATCTATGACACATAAATTTAGCGGCAATCTATCCAATATCAGACATTTGTTTCATCGATTAACCGACATTTGTGTCATCAATTAACCGACTTATATCTCTAGGACCTTCGTCAAATAATGGACGATTAAACTACAATATAATCCCACCATGTCGTCGGATAAAGGACATTATTTTCCACAAGCAGAGTCAAAGAACAAAGGACTAATAGTTGGAAATGCGACAAACATGTCAACAAAAAACTAGAAAAGATCCGATGCCTTCGCCGTCGGTTGTATGGAAACCTCATTGGAGATATTAATTTGTCCATAAAAAATGCGACGATTGTATGTAATTTAAAAAAAAATCTATGACCATCCTGAAATGCACACCTATGAGTGATAACATCTCATGAAAACCGATATTTTGTATCAAACATGCGTGAGTGAATATTTCAATATGGGCATAGACTTAACCATTATAATTTGCTGAAATCAATACCTCTGTCTCCATTATAACACACATGTTCTTTAGTCTCATTTCAATGTATCCTTAAACATCAACACTAACAGAAACTAGTTGATAATAGAAGCTAGGAACTACAGTAAATAAATAGAGATCACTGACCCACTCTACAGTTCTTTTAAGAAAAACATCAGGATGACACGATGAGAGAGATAATAGAAATCTAAAATTGCTAGATATATTGTACTCTATAATTACCATAAGTACACATAATTGGTCGTGTTTTGAAACCAAACAAAATATAACTTTTAGACCTTCCAAAAAAATAATGTGTACAAAATTTTGTAAATGTGGAAGAAATAGGATGAGTTCTGTAGATAAATGAACATGATTTAGCTATGTCAATCCACTCCATATGAAATATCTTCAATTTTAAAAAATGTTATAGTGTTGGTTAGGTAATTAGGGGTTATATGCATAATTATTATACTTTTAGGCATGAGACAGAACTGAAGAAAATCTACATTCAAAACCATAATGTTGTAATAAATTTGAAACCTGACTTTCATCTCTTTCAACTTTAATACTCCAATGGTCACTATGTTAAAGTTGGGCATTGCGATGATTTACAAATTTCCATGTACAAAACATAAACAATAACAATATAGTAATGAACTTAAACTAATAGAAATGTACATGAAATAAAGCAGTAATAGAAGTACCGGGAAAACAATTTACAAAGAATAGTGATAATGATGGTGTATGACTGTTTTGAATCATCCTTCTACTCAAATACTTTTAGTTTCAGATTTTGTCACTGAAAGGAAAAGTCACCAATGCAACAAATAACATACCTTGAGAGAGAAAGGGTTAGGAATAAGGTTAGGAACACACAGTAGTAGTCAATATGACTTAGCACATTGTTCCCTAAATCTTGTATGTGTTTTGGATCTCCATCATTTTCTTTTTCCAAAAATAAATATTTATATTATATATTTCAAAGTTTGAAATAAAAGAAGACATTCATATAGTCCTAGGTGGACTCACAAACAATGAGTCGATAGTTGATCCTTAACACGCCAAACATGGGATTAGTGAGCTCATCTTTAAATTTTTTTTTTATCCCACATTGTGCGGATGGTGGGTGCAAATATCTCCAATGAGAGATCATTTATATGTTTATATAAAACATCATTTCCTGCAAGACGATCATGTCATCATCAGTTGTAAAACGATGTTTTTTTTTATAATATTACAATTAAATTACAAACAATAAGTTAAACAATGTATAAATACCTGGGATCTTCTCTATATTTATGGGAACAAGTTTGTAATCCAGCAAAAATGTTGTCTCCAGCGTACCCATGCTAGTGACACAAGAATATATAGGAAATGTTACTTGAGCATTATCATTGTTAATCTATGCATCGACCCCTTGTTTTGTAACGTCTGTCATGCACCAGCTAATAGCGGTTGTACTCACATCTACAATTAGGGGTGCCAAAGATTCCATCACCGACTATTTAGTTGAAAACAATGACACATGTGATGTAGGTGTAGTCGTATGCTCATGTGACGATTATCTATGAGAATCACTAATACAAACATCGCCCACACATCACCCTCACCACTAGTTTGTGGGTGCAAACAATCCTGTCATTAAAAACAAATTGTTAGTTCACAATCATATACAAGTACACATTATAAAATGATAAATGAATTTATATTATAATTCAAGATACTGGAAATTACTTTCTATGCTTTAGATCTCTTCACAAAAACATCAACCTTTGATTTAATCTCGTTTGTCTATGGTTGAATGAATAGCAGACGAACGATATCCTCATTAATTTTTTTTAAGGTCTTCTCTATAATTTTAATTGGGTCTAAAGAAGATCCAATGTCAGTATCATGCATGATCTCATCCACATCAATATCAATTGATTTATCTAATGCTAGATCAAATGTTGAATCAGTAGCTTGTAACAAAAACATATAAAACATTACTAGTAAAATGAATGTAATATACTGAGGAAAACAACTTAATAAAATAACATATTTCTCATGTTCGATTTCAAAAATTACAATTACGTATACCTGCTTCCTCGAAGATGGTGTTGTCTAATCCATAACTGGGGTCTTTTCTTGATCATCACCCTGCAACAAAAATGTAGAAAACATTATCATAATGAAATAAATATACACAGGCAAAATACCTAACATAGAAAACATATTGGTCATATTATATTTGTGCAATTAAAAATAGGTATACCTATTGACTCGAGGAGCGTGTACTCACTTGCCTCGATCACTTCCCTGCAACAATTAATTGTATAAAACATTATCAAAAAGGAAAGTAGTGTACTCACAAAAAAAAAGCAATTCACTTTCCTGTGATGGAAAACACATAATTCAATATCGAAATGAACCCAATATACTCAAGAAGAGTAAGTAATAATAAAACATATTGCACATATTATACTAGTAAAATTACAATGAGGATCACCTGCTTCCTCAAGGATGGTGTACTCCTATGATCAGCTGCTGGGGAGAAGCCCCGATCTCTACCCTATGTCTTAAATATAGAAAATTTTAGTTAAAATAGAACAGTAGAATACCCAAAAAAACATAAGATATTAGATTCTGTAATTAAAGGTTGGGTAAATTATTAGAGGTACATCTCCAATAGCGACCGTGTTTATATTTATTGGATTCAAATTGTAACTAATAAGCAACTCTTTCCTTGCAACTATTGATTTAATGGCACACACAAAATCATGGTCTCCTTCACGCCGCTCAAATATGCAATTGGGTTGCTTAAGTGTAGACCCTAGTTGTGTACTTTTTATAAACCCCACAATATTCCCTGTAGCTTTTGGCCTCCCATCAATGTACAATGCCGCTCCTTTATTTTGATCCCTTTCTTTCAGCTGTAAATAATTTGCAGAAAAACCGTATATGCACATACTTATCGTATATTTGACCAGTCAGATCCAATCCGTGTAGTTATAATAGGGTCCAACATACTCCATCAATTCAATACATATGTCATAAACGATCATTATGCCATCCATGCAAAACAACCCCAAAGCATGTAATGACGATGGTGCAATTCGATATATCCTCTCATTCACACAGTAATTTTTTTTAGTTGAGGAAAATACTTGGGTACCGATTGTTTCACTATATGTTTGTACCTCAATGACACCTAGATGTAGTCTATGGTCTCATCTTCATAAGAACATGACCCCCTTTCATCGAGAAAAATTTGCATGTGTCTTTGGAATTTTCTTCTGATGTTTTGACATATAGTTGATAGACATATTATAGACCTTCTAAATGTCTCATTTTCCTCTTGTATTCCTCAACTCCCCTCGCTCGAGGAAAAAAGATCTTACAAATACCTATTTGGTTCTTCCTTCACCATGGGATACATCATTCAAGATTACATCTCACCCATGTATTTCTCAATAAGTGTGCCTTGAATAAATAGTGCCGTTTATGGTTATTGTTTTCCATGAATGGTTAGGTGACGAATGTGGAAACTAGTACTTAAATAAGAATTTATGACTCTAATACAAAGCTAGATCCAAAAAAGCACTGCTGTAATAAATTCAAACATAATTTTCACCCCTTCCAACTTTAACACTCCACTGGTCACTATGTTAAAGAACACATTATACAACCTAACAAGAACTCTAAATAGTTCTCGTTTTTTATAGGATCCATTTAGTGGCTATTTTTTCCTCCAAATCAAAAAATAGTGCTACTAGTAGTAGACCATTTTTTTCGGGAATAAAATCACAAATTTTTGGAAACCTGTCAACTGATTTTTTTTAATTACATGAAAGACTCATTTTTAAAAATAAAACATATTAATAATTTCTATTTTATAATTTTCTATTAATATTTGAAAAAAGAATAACAATTTTAAACATATTAAAACTTTAAATGCAAAATGAAAAATTAAAAAATAACACTAATTAAAATGAAATAAAAAGTATGCATGGATTAGGCTTCTCATTCCTTCTTTTCTCAACATATATTTTAAGAAATTGAGATTCTCTTAAGAAGTATGTATGGATCGGGCTTCTCATTCCTTTTCGCAATATATATTTTAACCTTCATGACTTCTTTTTTAAGTATTACAACATTAATATTAGGTGAAATAATAGGAACAATAACAAAAGAAGAATCGTACAATTTCATTTTCAATTGTTAAACTTTGTATGGATAAATCTGTTTCAGCTTATATGATCAAGAGACTTGATATTTATAATTTATAAATCTTCCCCTTATAAATGCAGTAGAATAAAATAATCACAATTGTAAATGAATATGTCAAAGTAAGTGTCATCCTAGGTTGTAAAGTTGTAACTACAATAAAAATTACAAATGATAGGTTTGTTGCAAAGAAAAAAGAAACACATATACTTTCTTCCTGTTATCACCCAATAATTTTCCTATGATTGTGGTAGGAAATCACTGGGGTAACCATTTCAAACCAATATTTAGATTGTATCCTAGCATATATTATCAGAGAGGGCTCCCTCTTTGTCACAAGAACATTCACATACACATATATATTTAAGAAAGCATTCAAAAGGCTAGATTTCTAAAAGGAATGGGTTGTTTGGGTTTTAGAGAGTGTAATACAAACAAACAGACAGTACCATTGGGAAATGGAGTCAAATCCTGAAACATTCAAGGGCTTACAACATAATGACTAGTGATAACATTCGTAATCTGAGGCAAAGTAAGTGTTAATATTTAGTTAAATATATTTTGGAGAGATGGAAAGGGGAAATGAGAATAAGCCCAATGTAACAGGAGGCACCTATCTGTGGATGAATCTTCTAAAACACCTTTATCATAAGCAACAGTAAAGGCTGATAACTAAAATGGAGCATCTAACAGAGGATGAATTCCAAGACATTTACCATAAACACATAACAAATGCATTATCTGCTGTAAGGAGCGCTTAATAGAGAACGAACTCCTTATATGCAACTGGAAATGAATTTGCAAAAACTACACATACATGTAAATGAAGCACACATAAGAACACAGGCTAAATATTGAGCACCGTGATGAATCTCAAAAACTCATAAAATGCTTTGCATTAACACTTCCAAGAAAAGTTGCATAGCAACAAAACCAAGGACAGAGCCTTTCAAAATAAATGTTCAACCCCGTGTTCCTCTATTAAGGCTATATTTATAGATTAATTTTCTTCTGAGACGAATCTCGAAGCAAAGCACCAAAAATAAGTTTACATCATGGGAATCAAACCTGTACACACTAAATCCTAACAAATTATGAGTTGGCAGATTAGTCATGATCACAAAAAAAATCATGAAAGCACGTTGGGATGCGCGTGGTGGATCAAAATGGAAAACTTGATAGTTGGGACTCAGGATCGCTTGATGAAAATGATTGCTTAGAGCATATTTGAATGACCTGCAAGAAATTTATTCCTCCTGGCATCTTCAACTTGCAAAATTATTTTTTAACCATCAATCTCCGCAAGATTCTTCCTGCACCGTTGATCTGCGATCAAAGTTACTAGCTCCATATCACGGAAAGGACGATTCCATCTTTCTCGAGGCTTAATTTTGATCTTTTCACTTCTGCCTTTTCCTGTACTATTGATTTATGTGGAACATTTTTGAACCCTTGATCTAAGATCAAAATGGCAAAAAGCGGATCGCAAAAACCAGGCTTCCAGTTATCTCGAGGCTCAATTTTGATCTCTCTGCTTCCACCTTTTCCTGGACCGTTGATTAATGTAGAATCTTAGTGAGTCGTTGATATGAGATCAAAATGGTGGAAAGAGGATTGCAGAAAGCGGGATTCCAGGTTTTTCAAGGCTCAATTTTGATATTTTCACTTTCGCCTTTTCCTGGACCATTGATTTATTCAGAATATTTTCAAGCCGTTGATCTAATATCAAAATAGTGGAAAGCGGATCGCAGGATGCATATTTACAACTTTTCTTGACATTCAACTTCAATCTTTCCGCTTCTGCCTTTTTCTGGACCATTGATTTATGCGGAAGATTTTCGAGTCATTGATATGAGATCAAAATAGCGGAAAGAGGATCAAGGGTTCACCAACTTTTATGACCGAAATTTCTCCTTTTCCGCTTTTCTCCTTTCTGATTCTGCCAAATAGCGGAGAGCGAAACGCGGATTCTGCAACTTTCTCAACTGAAATTTTGCCTTTTTTTGCTTTTTTGCTCTCGATTTTTCCTCGACGGAAATGATCTGTGGCCTATGATTTTCTCCATTGTGCATCCAAGCCCTCCATTTCTGTCACCATATAACCTTGAGTGGATTTTGTTATTCTTCTTTTCACTGGCCTAAACTTTTGCAGGGGAATTAGTATAGATGCATATGTAGAAATTGCCAAAATTTAGTCCAACTGGGGATGATATCCTCCCTGTGAGGTAGAAAAGGACCCCATAGAACATGTTCCTACTCCATTAGGGCCCTTTGTTCTTTAAGAACCCAAGCAAACTATATTGTTCTTCTTTATCCTGAATGCCCATCATCTCAAATTTGTTTTAGTGCATGTAACTTCAAATTTGCACAAAAAAGAAAACCAAATGAGAGCTCCCCCTGGAGACCTTACTTCCTTTCACCTCGGGCTTTAAATCTGTCAGAGAGACATCCACAAATTCAATGTTAAAATTAAATGATATATACAATTACATGGGAAACTGAACTTACTTTACAAAAATTAGTGCTTTCCAGAGCCTTCCATTTACAGGGGCTCCAGATACCAAACCACCCTCCATTTCCTCCAGTATGTAGGTATTCTTCCCTCTAAAAGTTGCAATTATGTAAGGGCCCTTCCATAGGTGATCAAACTTTCCATGCTTTCCTTTCTCTTCATGGGGTGCATCCCATAGAAAAACTACATCGCCCATGTGGAAATCATTAGGCTTTGTCCTCTTGTCAAAGATCTCTTTCATTTTATCCTAAAATTTATGAGTTCTATCAAAAAATTTCTCTCTTTGTTGTTGTAGTTCAACCAATTGATACATCCTCCTCTGAGTTGGATGGGTTTTAGTTTCTTCTTCCTGTAACAATATCATCACTGGAAAACTCAAGGAACTAGGAAATATTACCTCAAAACCATAAACCAACTAGAATGGTGAAGTGCCAATGGATTTATTTACACTGATTCTGTCATCCCACAAAGCATGAATCAATTTTGTGTGTCAATCCTTCTTGTTGTCTTGCAACAGCTTTTTGATGATCCTCATCAGGCTCTTATTTGAAGATTCTTCCAACCCATTTCCCTATGGATAATAGGCTGTGGAATTCCCCAACTGCATGTGATATTTAAAATAGAATTCAACCATCTTATTTGATTTGAATGCAGTAGAATTATAAGTGTTCATCTTCCTGGGAACCCTAAACCTTAACAAGATGTGCTCCTCCAGAAACTGCATAATTATTGTCTCAGTGGCCTTCCTAGTTGGGATGGCTTCAATCCATTTTGTGAAATAATTAGTGGCAATGAGAATCCACCTGTGTTGCCCTGATGAATATGGGTTTATTTATCTAATGAAATCCAACCCCCATTGCCGAAAAGGGGCTTCAACATGTATGTGCTTCATAGGAAATGGAAAAATATTCCTTCTTCCTTCAAATATCTAACACTTATGGTAGGAAGCCACCTCCTTGTGGGTGTCAGAAAATATAGTAGGCCAATAAAATCCTTCCCTCATGATCTTATTCACAGTGTTATTCCAATAATGATGACCTCTGCATTCCCTTCCATGAAATTATTTAATGAGCTTCTTTTCCTCCTGTTCATTTACACAGTTCAGCAGGACTCCTCCTGGCTCTTTCCAATACAACTTCCCATTTAAGATGCGGAACCTTGCTGCTTTCTATTTAAGAAACTTGGCCCTTGTTCTATCCATATTCTATGGATCTTGTAGATTCTGCAATACAAAGATGATGTTAGTATACCATGGGGATGACATGAAATTTTCAGCCACTTGTGGCTCTGGTTGTTCCTTAGGTTTTTTCCCTTTTGCTTATAATTCAGCAATCATGTGCAAGCTGAGAGCATCATATTTAGAATGTTCCATGAGTTTGTCTAGTCCCTAACCTTTAATAATATTCGTGGGTTTAATCTCCAAGTCATATTCAAGTAGGGTTTCTATCAATTTTCCCCTTATACCGTTCGAGTTTAGTTGGGTTAGAATATCCCTTACTTTACTAGTGGGGACATGATAAATAATATGAGAATGCAGGATGTACACTTAGAATTCCTTTAATACCTGCACCAGAGCAAAAGACTGCTTATCCAGGATGTTGTATTTTAGTGGAGCATCTCTCAATGTTTTGTTGTAGAAAGCAATGGGCTTCTCATTTCCTTCATGATTCTTTTGTAACAATACCCCTGCCACCGTACGTCTGAAGCGAATGAGAATATGAGGAAACCTTTGGAAAATTTAAGGCTTACTAGTACAGGGGATTCTGAAATAGCCTTCGCTTTGCTTCAGGTGTCCACTTGATCTCATTGTCCTTCCCCAACATATTACTTATATACCTTACGGTCTCAACAAAATCAACAACAAACCTTCTTAAAAAATTCACCTTTCCCAGAAAGGACTAAACCTCAACCTTGTTCTGAGGGAATTCAATTTTATATACTGCTTTGACCCTCTTTGGGTCTATTTTGACGCCTTCCCAAGAAATTATGTGCCCATGTAGCTTCCCTTCTTTCATAGAAAAGTGTAAATTCTACGGATTGAAAGAGATGTTGAATTTCCTGCACTTTTAAAACATTTTCAGCAGGTGTGTGATGTGTTCCTCATCGTATTTTGAAAAGACAATGATTTCATCTAAATAGATGACTAAGATCGTGTCCTTCTCATCAACAAGTGCTATGTCCATGGACTGATGGAATGTTTCTTCTACATTCATGAGTACGAATGACATTTTTGCATACATAAAAGTGCCCGAGGGTGTGGTGAAAGTTGTCTTTTCTTGGTCTTCTGGATGTACCATGATCTAATTGTAGCCTAAGAAGCTGTCTAAGGTGGATATCCTTTGAGATCCCACTACCCTCTACAGCCTTGTGGTTTGGTTTAGGAAGAGGATAATGATCTTTTAAAGAAACTATGTTCATATTCCTGAAGTCAATGCATATCCTTATCTCTCCATTCTTCTTCCTCATTGGGACCAAGTTGGCCACACACCTTGAGAATCTAAGAGCCTATTTTTTTCCTCGAATATTTTCTTTATTTCCTTCTCCACCAGGGGTAGAAGCTTGGGGTTCATTCTCCTTAGCTTTTGTTTGAAATGCATCTCATCCTTTTTTATTGGTATAGTGTGATGGATTATACTTTTTGGTTCATTGGCATAGTTCTGTGTCGAATTTGTGTAAGACTAGTTGTTAGTATTGAACAAGAACTAGCTAACTAGTTCTTGTGGAATCATTTTCATAATTACTAGGTTTAATTAATCGGGAAATGGTAATTATCCCTGATTTACATGTTATTAGGTGTTAATTAGCCATTGGACTTGATAAAAAGTGGTTAAGTGATAAAAATGAAATTATAATAAGTACCATCAATTATGCGCTAATTGTTGTTAAGTATCATAACTCGAACACTAATTACCAATTAATCATGATTTCGAGTAAATGGAATTTATGTATGAATTGGATTGGAATGGATATGCGAAGTTGCTAGGTGTTAGTAATCCTTTCCAGCCCTTGGATCAAAGGTTTGAATAATTGAATTTATTTTAACTTATTTGTTATTAAAGGGACTTTGTCATGAAACAAATATTGAAAAATGAATCTTAATATTTGTTTAACTAATCCATTGTGATAAAATTATCTAATTATCCTTAGAGAGCTAATGATATGACCCTCAGACCCATTGATATCCCAAGGGGACATTACAATACCATTCAACGTGATTTTAATATTCTGAATTTTTATTTAGTGGCAAAGGATTCCCAAGTAACTTTGAGAATTAAGGAGAAATTGTCGAAGAAAGAAATACACACAAAACAATATCTACGATATGGAAGGGTGCGAAAAAAAAAAGTATAACTTGAAATGAAAGCATCTATAGCACTATGGATCAACCTACTTGAAGATGATTTAATGTTAGCAGAGGAAGATGTAGATCAAGTATGGGTAGAGGTAAAGTTAGGGAATTTAAAGGCATTTTGTCTATATGTGGAATACAAGTCCATATAGCATTTCAAATTCCATAAATGTTGAAGGATGGAAGGACACAAGAGGGGATAACTAATATTGCTTAAGCATAACTAGCAGTGCAAGTGAGGTGGTGGAATTGAGGGTTGAGCATAGAGAAAATTTGATGATGCATAAAGTATTTTTGCAATCTAAGAATGAGGTTGAGATAGAACTACAAGAAAGGAAAAAGGAGGACATGCTTCAAAATCAAATATAAGATAAAAGGAAAGTGTTGTAGTTCAATTATTGATGGTGCTAATTTATGAAATTGGTGTCAAAAGAAGTAAAGTTCACAAGTTGAAATTGAAATGTACACCACGTGTACACCTCATCTCGAAGAACACAGAGTGTTATAGTTACAAATGGACATTGTATAAGTGTGAGTATTAGTATAGGGGGTTATAGACATGTTTTTAATGGTGAGACCGTGGTCATTTGATAGAATCGTTAGCTATGATGTAAGAAGACATATCTACCAGTTTGAGAAGAATGGAATGAAGTTTAACTTACATCCATTTAATGAACAAGTGGAAAAGGATAATCGAGTGATGGTAATTCTTGTAATGGAGTATGTGAAAAAAGAGGAGCAACATGAACTCATGGAGTAGATAGATTAAGAAATAACAAAAATAAAAACATGAGTGCTACAACAACTTCACTTTTGAAATAGGAACAAACGTGAGGTTCTTAGTCCCATAGTATTTTATGTGGTGGTGTGTTTCCAAAAAATGCAATAGAGAAAGTGTAGGATGTGTCTTCATGATGGAGACAACTAACACAAATTGATAGTGAGAATGCAATACTTATGTAGTTTCTTTAGAAATTATTAAGAATGGTGTCTAAGAGGGAGGTTGGGGTGGAATTGAGAACCATTGAGTGGGAATGGTGTAAGGAAGTAAGCACTTATATAATAAAAGAAAAGGAGGTAATAAAAGATTGTGAAACATATTCGTGAGGATTGGAAGAGACATTAAAATTTGGGGAAACTTAAGAATAATATTTTATTAGGAAATCGAAATAAATGTTTTGGATGTTGGAATCATTGAAGCGCATAAGAGGATTCTTAGTCTACACTTTTTGTTATCCTAATTTTGAGAAGGATGATCAAATTTTTCATTCAGGGAGTTCTGATATTAGTTTATTTCACTAGTTAGCATTGTCTCAAGTTATTTTGTAGATTTTATAGAAGTTTCTATATCAATTTCTAGATATCCAAGAATAAATTTCGTCAAATAGTCATGAAGCTTGCCATCAACATGAAGATCCAAGAATAATTGTCTTCATATCCTTAGAACTTGAAAACTTAGAATTGAGATTCCAAGAGAATTGGTGGGTATATGGAGCAAGTAGTGATTGCCCCTTAGTTTGAATAAGATCATTTTGTTTCAAGAATCCTAGGTTATGCTATAACTATTTTTTTGTAAGCTGGTACCCATGGGGGATTTGAACTTATGACCTTCCATTTACAACTTCTCATCTCATTTACTCATTATCAATTCGTCAAACCCCATGTGGGAATATGCTATAACTATTTGTAGTAGAGTCACCACAGATTTGCAATCACATAAAACATAAAAGGTCAACCACTAAAAGACAAAATAAAATAAACTAAATTAACCTAAAGTGAGCCATTACACATATGTGGTCTAGTGAACAACTAAAAAAATTTCAAATCGTGGCCATAGTAGTGCTTGAGAAGAAACAAGTCAATTACTTAACTGGCCTATTAGAGGGAACTTGATAAAATTACGAAGTCATTTAAATTCCGATTTATGTGTATAAATTTATCTATTGGTAAATAAGAAATACCAATGTTGCAAACATGGTCTCGGCGAAAAAAAGTAGGGAACACATAAGCAAACAATAAACCATCAAAATAGGACTCCACTATTCAATCATAGACGACATAGATAAGGAGTTGTTTCCCTTCTCGAGTTCAAAGAATGTTTATAACTGGTCTCTATGTTTTGCTCAACTTAAGCCCATAATATCTGTTCATCCTATTATTCTTCTTTTCAACCTTGTCCAACATATTAGCATTTTCTAGATGGATATGATGCTCTATGTAGTAAGAATGCTCCGCAAGGGAAGAATTCATAACAGATTCCTCACACTCCACCTCCCACAAAGTCAAAATGGCCTTTAGAAAAAATTAGGAAAAATCAGCAACATCTTGAGATAAATCGAAAAAAATCAGGAACAAAGCTGCGATTTTTTCACAAAATATCAACTATCAAAAAATTGAGTGATTTTATGGAACATTGGCGATGTATTGACGATGTTTGAAACAATGAGATATACACCTTTAGCCTCTAAAGGAAAGCTCAAGTTTGTAGCTATGTTGGTGTATGAAGGTGCTTAGAGAAAATATTTTTCCTTTTACCTGCTTAATTTTAGGTACATGAATATGGTTGTAGTGGTGTTGATTTAGTAGAATCTAAAGACAATAGCAGTCTATTAAAATTCTTGCAATGGAGGCTCGAGAGTTTCTCCAATTTTAGTAATAAAATTTGTAATTTTATAATGTAGTTCATTTCTACATAATTAATTGAATTTAATTATTATTCTATGTTATGGATTTAAATTAGAAAGATTTATGAAATATGATGATTTATAATTTTTTAGCTAAACTTTTACTCAATTCCAAACTGTGTATAGACTAGATGACCATAATCAAGTCAAATGGGGGAAATAAGGTAAATATTCCAACATCGAATGAGGATTGATGGGTAGATTGAAAATACTTGGTATTGTTCATAAGTCTTAGAGTAGATGTTACTGGATAGTAGATGTTATGAGATATGTAGACTTCAACTCTGCTAGTGGTTGAGAAATTTATATTTCATTATTTGATAATGTATTGGGTAAGACTAAATTTATTAGTTCAGTAAAACTAAATTTATTATTTGTATGAGGGATCCCGAATGATATATTCGACCTTCATTTAATGTAGCTCAGACACCATGAACATGCCATTATACATAGAAACATACGCTCTTAATATTAAAATGTATCTATTTATTATTCATAGAATCTGTTGGAAGCGGATAATTACTCCACCGTTTCCCGCTGAAATAGTGAAGAGCCAAATCAATAACTGCCAGAATTCTGAAAATCCACCACACCAGCTTATACAAAAAGACAGACTTCATATTATTTAAATTATGAAAATCCATTTTGAATCCTCCAGCAAGCGCATATCTAATTTCTGAAGGGGCAACACAGTTTTTCATTATGACTCACTGCAAATTTGTAAAACAATGAATTTTGTTTTAGTATTTCGAAAGGTCAATTAGCACATAATGACCAACTTTGCTAAAGAAACTATAAATACCTACCTTTTAATCCTTATTTGAGACACAGAGATGAATATATTAACACAGAGTTGAAACTCTGAATTTTTATTGTGTATTTCTGTTATACTCTGTTTTTTAGTTTGAAAACTCATTGTTACTTTTAAAGTTAGTTTAATGAGAAGATTTGAGTATATTTTATGTTAATGTGTTCTATTGATGCACTAGATTATTAGTGTTAGGTTTACGGACGCATGGGTCACCAAAACGGAGTTAAACAGTCAGCTACAATACCACTGCAACACCAAACAGTTAGTTGCAATACACCGTAACTATTATGTAGGTTGTCATTAGTTAAACTGTTAGTTGTAACATAGTTGCAACACCACCTGTAGAGTACTGTCAGCTGCAACATTAAGCTACAACATGCCCGTAGGTGTATATTTGAGGTTTTTGTGATTTGTAAGTGTTGTTGAAACACAGAGCAACACTCCCTTTCCTTCCCCACAGTGGTATCAAAGCTTGGTTAAGTTTTATTTCTCATTTTTTTGTTTAAGAGTAATTTGATTTGAGATGGATACTAACAGTAGTGTAGTACAGCCACAAATTCCTATGTTGACTGAAAGAAGCTATGATACTTGGTTTATTAAGATGAGAACTATCCTACATGCTCAAGATATTTGGGAGTTTGTTACGCTTGGGTATCGAGAACCAACTGATCAAGCTGCTGAGTTGGCTCTGTCAAATTCTGAGCTTGTTCTGTTGAAGGAAAATAGGAAGAAGGACAATAAATATCGTGGCCTTATTGAGAAAGGCTTAAGTGAATCCATACTTATGAAGATATCAAGTGTTGAATCTTCAAATAAATCTGGGGACACTCTTGAAACTTACTATCAAGGTGTGACCAAGGTGAAGAATGTTAAGTTGAAAAACTTGAGAAGGGACTTTGAGAATCTGTAGATGAAGGATAGTGAGACTATTGATAATTTTAGGGAAGAAGTTATGAACGTTGTAAACTAGCTAAGGAAGTATGGTGAATACCTCTCAGATCAGCATGTGATTGAAAAATTGTCGAGATGTTTTCCAAAGAAGTTTGAAGCACTGGTTGTTGCAATTGAAGAGTTTAAAGATCTCAGTCAAATGCGCATTGATGAGCTGACTGGTTCTTTGATTTCTCATGAATCAAGAATAAACAGGTATGATGATACTCCATTAGAAAATTCTTTTAAATCTCAGTTACATGTCACTAGAGGTAGAGGAAGAGGAAGAGCTAGTACCAGAGGAAGAGGAGGTTGAAGTGTTTATCATAGTGAACAAAAATGAATCAGAATCTGAAGAGAAGTTGTAACAGAATACTCCTAACATAAGGGGGAGTAGAAATAGAACATGGCAGCCAGGAAATCAAAGGTATGATAGATCTAAAATTCAGTGTTTCTATTGTAAGAAATTTGGGCATTTTGCTAACAAGTGTTGGAAGAAGCAAGCAGATACTAGCAAGATGTCTACACACATTACAAAGGAGACTGAAAATGAAGAGAAGCCTATGTTTTTTAACTTGTAATGTCACCCGGGAAAGTTCAAAAGATATATTTTATGGACAGTGCATGCAGCAACCACATGACAGAAAACAAGGGATTATTTTCAAGTCTAGACACCAGCATTCAGTCTAAAGTGAAGTTAGGTAATGACAGTAAGGTACAAATGTTAATGGTGAAGGTGTGATTGTTGTATATGTGAAGAATGGTAAAAGAAGAATAATTCATGATGTTTATTATGTTTCTAGTTTAATGTGTAATTTATTAAGTGTTAGACAATTGTTGGAGAAAGGGTACAGAGTGTTCTTTAAGAACAAGGTATGTACTATTTACGACAAATATCCAAGTAAGCAATTAGCCAGAGTAGAGATGACAAAGAATATATTGTTTCTGCTGATTAAGAGAAATTATTTGACTAACTCTTTGAATGTTTATAAAACTAAGAGTTTAGATCAATCATGGTTATGGAATTTGAGGGATGGACACTTACATTTTGGTGGTTTAGATTTGCTACAGAAGAAGTAGATGGTAAAATGGTTACCCAATATTGAGCAATGAGCATGCTCATGTGAGAGTTGAATATTGGGAAAGCATCATAGAGAGAAATTTATTTATGGAGTCTCATACAGAGAGAAAGCTCCATTAGAGATGGTACACACATATTTGTGTGGACCGATGCAAACACCTTCTTTGACTAGTAATGTTTATTTTATGTCTTTTATTGACGATTTCAGTCGAAAAACTTGGGTGTATTTATTGAAACAGAAATCTCAAGCTTTTGATGTGTTTAAAAATTTTCAAGCTATGGTTAAAAAGGAGAGTGACAAATTTATTAAAGTCTTGAGATTAGATAGAGGAGGTGAGTATATGTCAAATGAATTTGTGGAATTTTGAAAATATTATGGATTTAAAAGACAGTTTACTACTCGCTACACTCAACAGCAAAACTAAGTAGAGGAAAGAAAGAATTGAACAATTATGATCATAGCTTGAAATATGATGAAGGAGAAGCATCTTCCAAATGAATATTGGGGAGACGATGTTAGTTGTTCTGTATACATCCTGAAAAGAATCCCAGGAAAAAGCGTGAAATATCAAGTTCCCCATCAAGTATGGAGTGGTAAGTGCATTAGAATATCTCATTTAAGAATTTTTGGGTGTGTCACTTATGCACATGTACCTGAAGAGATGAGGAGAAATTTAGATGACAAAACTAAGAAATGTATTTTTGTTGGATATAGTGAAAAATATAAAGCATATAGACTCTAAAATCCCATCACAAAGAAGTATATTAACAACAAAGATGTGGTGTTTAAAGAAGAAGAAGCATGGGATGGTAGCATAGATAAATTCATCAAAGAGGACGTTGTTACATCTCACGCAGAAGATGAAGAACCTAAATAGGGAATACATGGAGGACAGTTAACTCCACAAGTAAGAACACCAGCCATAACACCTAGAATTCACGAACGTGGTGAACCATCAGGTGTTGGTGGACGACAAGGAACAGGATCAGAGGTAAGTAATGAATCAAATCCTATATTAGCTTCATTAAGGAAAAGAGTTAGAGGTCAGAAGACTAGAATTTTATGAGAAATGTATGAACAAAACAAAGAAGTAGATCAAGTTTCAAATTTTGCATGTATAGCATGTGATCCAGTATATTTTGATGAGTCTGTTAAAAAGGATGTTTGGATAAAAGCAATGGATGAACAAACCGATGCCATAGAAAGAAATAGTACTTGGGATCTTGTATATTTACCTGATAATAAAAATTGTATTGGTGTCAAATGGATCTATAAGACTAAGTTAAATGTTGATGGTGATTTTGAAAAATATGAAGCAAGACTTGTATCTCAGGGGTTTAGTCAACAACCTGGTATTGATTATAATAATATTTTTTCACCTGTATCCAGGCATGATATGGTAAGGATGGTATTAGCTATTGCTACATCCTAAGTGGAACTAATGGTTAAGAGCATGTGTTTCCTCCTAGGAGGCCATAGGTTCAAATCCAAAGGGGGTAGGGTATGCATACTTCTGTAGACTTTAGCAATTAAATCATTGCATAGAGGGGGTCCCTTGTCCCACAAAAAAGGGGGTCTCATACACCAATTGATCTCTCGCTTGGCGGTGACCTTAAACATATATCATTATTATTATTATTATTATAAATGGTATGTACATCAAATGGATGTAAGTGGATCTTTAGAAGAAGAGGTTTATGTGAAACAACCTTCTAGTTATGAAATTGATGGACAAGAAGACAAGGTCTACAGATTAAAGAAATCATTTTATGGATTAAAGTAGGCACCGAGAGCATGATACAATAGGATTGATGAATACTTGAATCATGAAGTATTCAACAGAAGTCCAAGTGATCCAACCTTTTATACAAAGGTAAACCAAGAAGGTAAAATATTCATTGTTTTCTTATATGTGGATGATTTGTTATTCACTGGAGATCTTTCAGTAGATGAGTTTAAGAAAGACATGAAAACAGAATTTGAGATGAATGGTTTAAGAATGATGAAATATTTTCTTGGTATTGAAGTAACACAATCTGAAGAAGGTATTTTTATCAGTCAAACTAAGTATGAAAATGATGTATTGAAAATATTCACAATGATGAATTGTAAGCCAGCTGTAAATCCAATTGAAACTGGCACAAAACTCAGTAAGGAAGATGATAGGTCAAAGTTTGATCCAACATTGTATAAGAGAGTGGTAGGAAGTCTCATGTACTTAACTCCAACATGACTTGATATAATATTTGTAGTATGTTCGATTTCAAGATTTATGGAATCTCCAAAGAATACCCACTAGAAAGATAGAAAGAGGATTCTAAGATATATTGTTGGAACAACAAATTTTGGTATCTGGTATACATCAAATTCAAATTTTAAGTTGATTGGATATACTAACAGTGATTTTGCAGGTTCTATAGATGATAGAAAGAGTACATCCGGATATGTATTCAGTTTTGGATCGGGATCAATAGCGTGGGATTCAAAGAAGTAGCCCATAGTAACACTATCCTCTACTGAGGCATAGTATGTTGCAACAACAATAGCTGCATGTCAAACCATGTGCATGAGAAAAACTCTTTCTAAGTTACAACATGAATAAGATGAACCAACTAAAATTTTTTGTGATAATAAATAAGCCATTTCACTATCAAGAAATCATTTCTTTCATAAGAGAAGTAAGCATATTGATACAATGTATCATTTTATTTGAGAATTGATAAACAACAATGAAATCAGTATGGAATTTTATAGATCAGAAAATCAGTTTGCATACCTATTTACAAAACCTTTGGGAAAAGAATTGTTTGAGCTTCATAGGAAAAACATTAGGGTTTGTAGGTTGTAACATAAATCTAGTGTTATCAAATTTTGATTTTTGGGTGTAGTAACTAAGGGGGAGAATGTTGGAAGCAGATAATTACTGCACTGTTTCCCACTGAAACAGTGAAGAGCCAAACCGCTAACCGCCATAATTCTGAAAAGCCACCACATTGCCACACCGTCTTATACAAAAATACAGACATCAAATTATTTAAATTATGAAAATCCATTTTGAATCTACTAGCAAGCGCATATCTAATTTCTGAAGGGACAACACATTTTTTTCATTCTCACTCATTGCAAATTTGTAAAATGGAGAATTCCTTTTTTTGTATTTTGAAAGGTCAATTAGCACTTAATGGCCGACTATGCTAAAACACTATAAATATCTACCTTGTAATCCTCATTTGAGACACAGAGACGAAGATATTAACACAAAGTTGAAACTCTGAATTTTTACTGTGTATTTATGTTATACTTTGTTTTTGAGTTTGGAAACTCAGTGTTATTTTTTAAGTTAGTTTGATGAGAAGATTTGTGTTTATTTTTTGTTAATGTGTTTTATTTATGCAACAGAGTATTAGTGTTAAGTTTATGGATGCGGGGGGTCTTCAAAATGGAGTTAAACATCAGCTACAACACTGTTAACTCCGCTACAACACCAAATAGTTAGCTTCAACACACCATAACTATTATGTAGGTTTCCTTTAGTTAAACCATTAGATGCAACACAACTGCAACACTACCTGTAGAGTAATGTTAGATGCAAGTAAACTTCACACTATAACAAAAACTAGATTTAGCATCTCTTTTTGCATCCTTTTTTGTGTCTAGACTATCTTTCAGTGTATTTTTCTTCATTTTTTGGACAAAATAGCACAATTTCATTAGTTGGTGCTATTTTAGGCATTTTTTGCATCCTTTTTCTAAATCTAGCGCAAATTGTGGCATAATTTGCACTGGGTTTTGTACCTAGTTATGCGCCAAGTTTTGCATCAGGTTTTGCGACAGGTTTTGAGCCTAGTTTTGCACCTAATTTTGCGCCTAGTTTGTACATCTACTCTTGTTGCGCCCCCTTTTATGCCCATGTTTTCCTCAAATTTTACACCCTTGTTTTCATCCACTTTTGCATCCTTTTTTACATCCACTTTTGCATCCACTTCTGCTTTTTTTTTGTATCCCTTCATGCGCCAAGTTTTGCATCAAAGTTTACATCCTGTTTTGAGTCTAGTTTTGCATCTCATTTTGTTTCAACCATTTTTGCATCCACTTTTGCATCCATTTATTCGCCCACTTTTGCACCCACGTTTTCATCCCTTTTTGCATTCCATTTGGCATCCATGTTTACTCTTTTTTTGCATATACTATTGCATCCACGTTTGCATCCACTTTTTTTGCGTCCCAATTCATACCCATTTTTGCGCTTACTTTTACACCCACTTTTTCTTCAACTTTTTCATCTATGTTTGCATCTTTTTTTGCATCCAATTTTACATCAGTTATTGCATCCCTTTTTGCATCCACTTTTTCATCAGGTTTTGCGTTGGGTGTTACGACTACTTTTACATCTAGTTTTGCATCTACTTTTGTTGCATCCACTTTCGCATCCAATTTTGTATCCAATTTTACATCCATGGTTGTATCCACTTTTGCGCCACTTTTTTCATCATGTTTTGCTTCCATGATTGCATCATTTTTTGCATCCACTTTTGCATCACCTTTTGCATCCATTTTTGGTGCACCCCATTATGCGCCCACTTTTGCGCCTACTTTTGTTGCATCCATGTTTGCATCATTTTTTGCATCCAGTTTTACACCCAGATGTTGAAGACGAAAATGAGGATAATGATTATGATATTGAGGATGGTTATGATGATGATGATAATGTTGTTGATAATGAGGAGAATGATGACAATGATGATGATGATGATGATTATGATGATGATGATGAGGAGGAGGAGGATAATGGCAATGACGACATTGCCGATGATTATGATGGCAATGCAATGAATGGTGATGATGGTGATGATGACAATGACAATGATGATGAGTACAATCAGAATGATGATGTTGATCATCTTAAAAAATAAGTTGTTATTTGTCATGCATAAATCGTGTGTGTCCTCCATGACCATTTTCCACTAATCACATATTTTGGGTAGATGTTATTTCTTATGCCAAAGGTAATGATGAATAACTAATGAAAATGTCAATAATCATGATGATGATGTCAAGGACAATGGTGATGATGATGACATGGATGATGATTATGCCGATGATGATGACTATTGTGATAATCATGATGACAATGACAAAGACAACGATGATCATCATCATCATCATCATCATCTTCATTAAAAACATCATCACTGTCATTGTCATCTAATTCATCATCATCATCATTTAAAGCATATGGGATATGTTTACCATTTACAACAT
>LPNX010777218.1:228469-277591 GCA_001517045.1 Pseudotsuga menziesii
TTAGTATCAATTTGGTCCCTCTGGTCCGTCCCCAATTTGGCCATGAGAGGATTTAATTCGGTCATGAGAGGATTTAACATTATTCCGCCCATGACGACTTCTGAGGGCACCTAGTTGGAAATGTGAGTGTCTTGATTCTCGGGCTAGGACGTTCAAAGCCTGGATTTTGGGGATGGATCAAAGTAAACTAGGAGCTCTACCGCTGTTGATACCTCTACTGTCTCTGTCTTAGATGCTTCTCTCTCATATACTATATAATATATACCTATGTTGGTGGTGCTACTAATGCTAGGTCACCAAAATTTAGATCGCTATCTCGCCCTACCCATGGAACAAGAATTTGGTCGAATCTCAAGTCTGCCACATGCTTTCCATTCCAAAAAACTTCACAGTTTTGCATGATTCGATTTCCTTCTGGTACTCTGTGTTGGTTGGGTTTTCCATCTATATTTTCAATTAAATGAGGAATTCGTGTAATGCAGTTTAGTAATTTTGGCGGATAGGTGTGATGCTTGTCACTACAAATCTAATTCTTTCAGCCCGCGTTGAAATATTTGTAGTTACATATTTTATTGAAAGCACATTTGAGAATAGAAATTTCAGAAAACAAGGTCAAACATATAAATCCATATCTTACTAAAAAGAGTTGGTATTTGTTTTTATCTAATTATTGGTTAAGAGTTTTTAAGATGTAAGGAATTAAAAGAGTAGGTTAATTGCTATAGGGTAAAGAAAGAGTTATTCTTTAAATTACTTTTAAGGTTTTTTAATTGGTTAAACTGTTTTTAGATGTAGGAAAATGAGTGAAATTGTGTTAGAAGTTGGTCAACTACTTGTTATTTTAAATGGTTTGATTTTTTTGAATAATGAGAGGAATCAATTTGCACTATCTATAACAAATTTTGGTCCACTTACCTATAATCAATTTTAATTTTAGTTATAATCCATTTTAATTTTAATTTTAGTTATAAGAATACTTTTGAACAAATTAACATATTGATTATATAATTAAAGTAATTTATTTTAAATTTAAATTTTTTATATTTAGAATAGGGTATTTATTTTACATTTATGCTTTTCATTTAAGTGTTATTACATTGGAGGCACATTTTATCAAATTCATGAAAATACAAAATATGTATGTTGGTTTTAAGTGTGACTCATAGTTTATGTTCCTTATTTGGTGGACTCTTCGAGTCTCCTCATTGTCTGAGTCTCTAGCCTGGCGCCATTTACCATGATCACAAAAGTGGTAGGTAAGGTCTTTATGCCTTCATCCATACCTTGCAAATTGCATAAAGACCTATACCTTCTTCCATTGAAATACTTGCCCATATATGTCTTACGCTACCAAACTTCAAATCATTGGGTTACAACTAGAAGGTGTGGCCTCTCCTAGTGGGAGGTTTAGTCCAAATATTCAGAGGTATTAAGCTCAATATAGATAATTTGATCATTTCAACACCTATCCGAATATAGACTTGGGATGTGATTTGTTAGGCCCTTCGTCGTTGTATTTATTGTCCAATCTATCGACACAATCTACTGTACCGAAGGGAAACATATTTAAATGCAAACAACTTCTTGGAAACAACCATGAAAGGTTATACTTTTAATAGAACACCCTTTCTTTGAAACAAAATTTTTAAGTCAAACTGAGAGATTGCAAATGAGTTAACATAATACGTAAGAGAAACTTTTATTGAACCACCCTTACACCATGCAACATAAACCACATTAGTATTCTCTCTCATATTCCCTCTTTGATCATTGCAAAACATAATCCAATGGTTTGGTTTGACCTAGTTATTACTATATATGGAATTGGAGATACATGGCTTATGCAATCCCTTCCTTATTATAAGTTTTTGACCCTTCATGGTCATAAGCGATAATGCATGCAAGATATATCAACTATTGGGAAGATCATGTTATATTGAGCTCATTTCTTTCATTGAGTGCTCTTTAGAAAATGTTCATTAGAAAATGGTGTGTTGCTTTGTGGCTTGTTCATGTCACTTTAACATTGTCATTTACTTTCCATAAATAAAATTCCATTATGAAGAGCGTAAATGTATGGATTTAACTTTAAAAAAACATTTCAACCTTGCAATATCTATATTTTGTTGTTAAGAAGGATTTGAGTCTATTTAGAAAGATGCTTGTACATATAAAATGCAATTACAGGGGTTCCTCTTGTAGGCTTGGTAGTTGGAGTAGTAGGCTATCATTGTCCCCACCCAAGTTCAAAACCCATGACTATATGTACATGACACCTACGGGAGTGTCAAAATTTTCATTAATGAAAAGAAATGCAATTACAAATTGAGATGTTCATCATTCTAGATTATAGTTATTTTCCCTATAGTGTCTCATCACATTTTTTTCTACTTTTATTAAGAAATCATGCATAGATTTTATAGTATTTTCCAAAGTTAATGGATATTATGTATTTTTAATATTTGAAGTTTTGTACATAAAATTTATTGTAACTAATGTTTTGATTCTCCACTTATCTTAAAAATTTGTTCTAGACTTCATTGTTGTATTATTTTACTAGGTCAATGCCTTTGGATGGTCTCCTCCATTTGTGCCTCTATCTTCCTAACACAACTTGTATCCTAATCCAAAAAAACTAATACGAATATCTATTTGGTTTAAATTCAGTTCCTCAGTATGTTAATTTCAAGATTAATATTGATTACATACGTGTACACAACTTTTTATATCCTTTAAATTAATTGCTTCCTAATGATTTCCATGAATCTAACTTGTGATATACCTTGACATTGATATTTTAAAGTACTTTAAGATTAACTTGTACACTTTATAACAAGTTATTCTATTATAGTTAACATTACTTTATACTATTTTCTATGTGTATACAATTTTAATAAATTTTCAATCTCATTTCATTTTTAATTTTTGTTTTTTTGTTTTTTCACTCCATCACATTTACTCTACTTTTTGTTTTTTTCATTTCCACTTATCTTTGCACCTTATGGGGCAATTGCTAATTTAAACCAATATATGTATGGAAACTTGGATATTAAAGCACGGACATACCTGATTATCGACTGCCCTGTTACATTAAAACACAAAAAACAAATTACATCCATCAGAATTTTGTATAAGTTTGTTTTACAGTTTGCAAAAACCTTTTAATCAAAATAATCAACCTAAATTACCAAAAACTAGAAAGGTAACACAACCATTAAGTGATAAATTAATTCTCGTTAGCTTTTAGAAGAAAGAATCTTGGCGAAAATGTAAAAGACTAGGAGGCAAAACAGCTGCCTGTAGACAATGGAGGCTCCTGCTTCCTGTAGACAATGGAGGCTCGGAGATCTTGTGCTCGCCAAGGTCAAGGGATTTCTGGCATGGCCCGATAAGGTACGCCAGTCTATTTTTCATCCCCATTTGTTTTCCCTTATTTGATGTATGCGATGCATGTTGCTGTTATTTGCATTTACCACATCAAATTATATACTTCTTATGCCCTGGCCGTTAAAATGTTACCCAGTATCACAGCCAGTATTGCAATTTTCCCAGCCCATTGCCCAGCATCAAGCAGGGTCGATTGCCCAATGTGTGCCAATATTTTCTTCTTTGATTGTCTAGTTCATCTGTGCAGGTGCAAAGGTTGCATGTCTTAGTAAATTGTGACCAACATTTCTATATCCTCATTGTCAGTTATTCTTCCATCCACTATACATACCTAGGTTAGAGTGTGGCCCTAACATCCAAGGTCCGTTAGAAGAAACTTTGAATGGAATATTGTGTGCTTGACCAAAATTGAGGTAGGAATCTTCTTTTAATAACCATTCATGAGTGCTTCTCTTACCATCCCATTGTTGATTAGAATCACATAATCAACAAATAGAAACATTTATGTAGCAACACACAATCCTCAATTGGATTCTACAACTATTTCTTAAACGCATCCTTATTCTCTGTCCTTCTCAAGTTTAGGTTATTAGGTATGCATCAATACATTATCTTGTTCTCTAAGACCCTTTTACGAACCACTTTAATAGATTGTGTAATTGTTTAGGATATTTTGTTGCCTGATCACGGTAGATTTTTGTGCTTATTAATGTGTTTGGAAAAATAAACTGGATTTTAAGCATCACTGTCTTTGAATCTTATTGTCTTTTATTAGAATCCAAATGATGAAATCTGTGTTAATATTTCTCCTCTTCCCGATTATTAAAGGGTGCTAGCTCAATCGAAGAGCGTCTGCCTTACAAGCAGGAGGTTGGTGGTTCGATTCCTCCATGCCCTAATGATATTGCAGTGTATTTCTAAAGGTAAAAAATGTAGTAATGCAAGATGGATGCAATATTAGACGCAACACTAAATGCAAAACAAGATGTAAAAGTGGACGTCACACCAAACACACAAGTGGATGCAAAAGTGGACGTTATGTCAGACACAAATGGGGACACAAAAATGGATGTCACGGTAAAAGAAAAATTGGATGCAAAAGAAGACTCAACACTAGACACAATTAATGACTCAAAACTAGATGCAATACTAGGCCCAAAACTAGATGCAACAATAGATGCAAAAGTGGACTCCTAACTAGACGTAAAATTGGACATTAAATTGAGCACAAAATATGGTGTATCGATGGACATAAAAATAGGCGTAACACCAGGTGCAAAACTGGAAGCAACACTTGACGCAAACAAAAACCTAAAACGAGACACAATATTGGATGCAAGATGGGACGAAACATTGGATGTAAAACTAGATGTAATATTGAATGCAATATGGGATGCAACATTGTACACAAAACTAGATGCAATTTTAGATACAAACATGGGCACAAAACTAGGCACAGCACTAGGCGCAACACTGGGTGCAACATTGGGCTCAAACATAGATGGAAAAAATACATCAACCAATATGCAACACTAGGTGCAAACCTAGATGCAAAATACGACATAAAACAAGATGAAACATTAGGCACAAACATGGATACAAAAAAAGATGTAAAACAAGATGCAAAATTAGATGAAAAAAGGGATGCAACATTATAAGTAAAATTGGATGCAAAACTAGACGCAATATTGGGCCCAACTTTAGATGCAAACCTAGACGTAACGCTAGATGCAAAATTGGACACATAATTTGATGCAAAATTGGGTGCAAGACTCGATGAAAATAAAGGAGCAAAATAATACACAACATTGGATGCAAAATTGAACGTCAAACTGGGTGCAAACAAGGATGTAACAAATGACACAAAAAAAGATGCAATACAAGATGCAAAATTGGGCGTAACAAAAGATGCAAAAAATTGGGTGCAAAAATGGATGTTAAAAAGGACGGAAAAAAAGATGCAATAGATGGCGTTTTATGAAATTGTACAATAGCACCAGGTTTAGCGCCGGATTGTTCACCAAAATTGGGAAAAAATTACACTAAAATCCGGCGCTAAATTTGATGCTAAATCCAGTTTTTGTTGTAGTGTCAACACACCTGTAGGTGTAGATTTGAGGTTTTTGTGATTTGTAAGTGTTGTTGAAACACATAGCGACATGCCTCTGCCTTTCCCACAGAATCACCCATTATGTGGAGGAGGTAGCCCAAGAATTTCAAAATCTTCACCTCCTCGTAATGTATTTTAACTTCACATCTTTGTAATGTTTTTTCTCTCATTGCATCGACGAAGTGCATTCTATAGTCCACTAGGACAGAGATATGTAACTCCATCCTAGAGATAACATTTTAATAAAAATAATAAAATATTATTATCAATAACTTGTTGGCTTAAATTAATTTAAAGTATTTAGAATTTGATATATATAAAACAACATAAAGTAGATAAACTAAAACCATAAAAATTAGATTACACATTTCCACTCTAAAAAAGGGTTTGCACTTTGAGGTATTTGATCCCTCTAGTTGCACCTAAGAGGTGCATTCTACAACACAGTAGGATAGAGATGTATAGATGTATAACTCTTCGGTGCTCATGCTAGAGTTAAAACCTATCTTTTATAAAAATAATAAAATATCATTAAAAATAGCTTGTTGGCTTAAATTAAATTTAAATTATTTAGAATTGCATATATATATAACAACATAAATTAGATAAACTAAAACCATAAAAATTAGATTACACATTTCCACTCTAAATAAGGGTTTGCACCTTGAGAGATTTGATCTCTCTCGATCCTTGGTAGATCCTTTTTTAGATTGGTAGATCCTTTTTTAAATAGATCTATGGCGATATTGCTCCATTCATAGAGGAAGTAGTTCACTTAAAGGAAAGATATTTAGGGTTTTTATGAAGGAAAATCTCAAGTCCTAAAGGAACTAGTACAATTAGAGGAAAGATATTTAAGGTTTTTATGAAGGAAAAAAAAACCTAAATTATTTAAATGTAGATAACATATGTACAACGCAGAGTATCTCCTTATAATAAGATCTCAATTTATTATCAAAATTTATTGCAGTGTTAACATTATTTAAAACTAGTAGTGACCATATCCTATTCTCACTCCCTGGGACTTGAATCTATGCCTTATACAAACCTATTAACATGTGTGATTGAAGCCAGACCACACTCAGTAGATAATATGGATAAATCCCAAATAATTTTTTATTCGCTTCAATCTATCATACCCAGGGCCTATTATGTACAGAACAAATTAAAAAAATCCAATTTGCAAAACAATCCATATTAAAATAAATGTGTTTTTAAAAATTAGTTTTTTAATTGACATAAATCTAATCCACAAATAATCTGGAACAATGCTATTGAAAAAATTATTGAAGGGAAGTTCCTCAACTTCTTCAAAGAATGCTATATATATATATATATATATATATATATATATATATATATATTGGAAAGGTAATAAACACAGATTGATATTCTAGCAAGCACTAGGTCTCTTAGTCACGGGAAAGTATATGCTCTTAGTTACGAGAAAGTACCTGCTATTAGTATAAACGTGTAATTGCATAGTAAAAGAAATTATACATTTACTTTTATGATAAAATTCCTTTGCTAAGAAATAGTAAATAAGCTTTCTAGTAACCATTTTAGTAAATGATATTGGAATTTTTAATAACTATTGTAGTAAATGGGATTGGAATTTTTAATGAAGTTAAATTGTAATGTCCCCAAAAATTGAAAATAATTTTTTTTATAGGCTAGTAAAAACTACCTAGACGGAACATTATTGACTTGCGGAAATATATCGTACACTTCATGTACCATTGTTTACTTGTAAGCTGGCCTTACGTTCTGTCAATTTACTTTCATTTATTATTAATGTATTTTACTTATGATGTTGTACTGATGTTTACTACTTAATTCTTATGATTATACACATGATTATGGCATGAGCCCTCCCACGATTGCTGTGATATCTTGATATGGTGGTATTGCTATAAATGCTTCGTTGATTAGAATGTAAGGTGAATTGGGCTAGAGCCATGGGTACAGACCCACGATGGCTTTCGTCAATGTAGAGGAAAATGTTGACTGTGCTCGTTGCTTGTTTATATATATATATAAATGTTGATTGTGCTCGTTGCTTTTTTATATATATATATATATATATTGTGTATTTTGTTTTATAAGCCGTGGCTTAGGCCAATGCTGCGCATGGCTTACTGAGGGTCTTACGACCTCTTATGTAATGATTTATTAATTTGTTTTAATATCTTGTGGGTTCATTTAATTTGACCGAGGCCGTGATTACTGCGCAAAGGCAGAGCTTAAGTCTTACGACTTAGCTTGTAGCATAATGGTTTGTTTTTTTGTTTAGTAGTATTGAGTTTATTAATGTAGCCTGCATACGTTGTATGTATAGTGTGGCCTTGGTAAAAAATACACACAAGGTTTGAATCATGTTCATGATTGATGTAATGAGTTGTATTTTTTATTATAGATGTGAGTTGGGCCTGTATGCCCACAAGATTAGATTACTGCTCCCATTGTAATTATTTGGAACTCTATAGAGATTTTGATATGGTTTATAATTGAAAGTGTTTCATGTGTGTGATATGGTGTTTAATTCATTATATGGAAATACTTGCAGAGTTATGTAATTTGTTATTGTTTGTGTATATATGTTATGATTGTTTTAATGAGCGATATTAGATGGGACCTTTACATGATTTGTGCATGCGAGTATATGGTTATTTATTTTAAATACTAGGACTGTGGATTTAGTTTAGGAACATAGATATGAATCTTGGACCAAAAGAATGGTCACGATACTTCATGTTCATTTACTTATGATGATGTTAATTAATGGAATGATTTAGTGGTTAGCAGATAATTTATGGTGAAGACCTTGAAAGGTCTTTAATGGTTTATTTATCTTAGATTTTAATGTAGAATACTTATAGATAGTATTTTGATTTGTTTATGTTTGATGTCTATATATGTTTATATATATACATAGTAGTTCAGTTTATAGATAGTACCTTAGGTTATCTAGATTGTAGGTTTATACATATATGTATTTAAAACTTACTTCTAAGATTAATCTATTTTAAATCTACAACATGTCTCTACTGAAAAATGGAATATGCTAGTAGAATAAGCGACGCTAAAGGAACAACTATATAGTAATATGAAACAAAACCTAGTTTTCATTACACACAATTTAATTAATGAAGATAATTACAGAAACAAACTTAATTGAACAAACCCTCGTGAATAAAGCATGATGTATAATTTGCAGCCTAGGGTTATATTTTAATAAATGTAAACCGTAGAAGATATAGATAGAACACCAATTTCTAGGTTTAGAAAATACAATATGAACCTTTACCTAAAGCAACCAACATCTATGCTAAAAATGAATTAGACATACTAGGATTTCATACCTATAATTTTCTAAAACTCCTTTAATGGCTGAACCTGCACACTTTAAATAACCAGCATTAACAGTTTAAGACAAATATGACCTCTTTTTTTTATGACCAAATCACTTGAAAACTACCACGTTCAACCCAACCATGACCTGGAACCGTTCCTGGTTTAAATCTGGATCTCCTCGAGCTGGACTCCAACATGCAAGTAGCTTAGAGCTCCTAAGATAGGGTTTCGTATCTTGTATATCACGTCTAGATCAGTTATCCTTTTTTCTTCCAGGAAAATGTTCTCCAAGAATTAGTTGAGAGAAAAACAAGTAGAAAATGACTCCTTTAATGATAGATTAGAACCCCAAGCCTTTCCTTATCTTGAGTCTTTATAGATATACTTTTCAGTCAAAGGGACAGTTAAATCAAGAAACCTTGGTTTCTTGATTTAACCCGTTTCAATTACTTTGGGTAATTATTAATATTTTAACTTAGGAGCTTTCTACTAGTTCCTAATTAGACTTTTTAGGTTTTTGGACTATTTATTATCTTTACATAATAAATAATAATTGGATGGAGCTTTCCTTTCTCTTTCATCACTAATATTCTAATTATATTCAACTCTTTATACATACCCTATATAAAGTACATAATAATATATCACTTGTTAACATTTGTCTTTGGGCATCATATACCATGATCCCTATAATTAATGGCACTTCTTCATTAAGGTAAAGTAGGTAAATGGTTTAGGTCTACTAGGCTAGGAAACTCTAAACATCCTTGCATGTTGGATTTCCCTCGTATAACGTGGTATTTCTTGAGTACTTGATGAGAATACAAAAACTTGAAATTTCATTTAATCAATTATAAATAAGTATGATGAGATCAATATTTTTTCTCGATTCATTTTCACTGGAAAGTTATTAAATACTTTTCAGTAACCCCTAGTGCTTACTAGAGCCCATACTCAACGCCTTAACAAGGAGTTACAATTCAGTGCAATTCTAGATCTATTCGCTCAACACTAATGCTAGGATGTGCTTGTACGATACACCTAGGGATACAATGGTGAAGGATATGATGCTCCTGAGCTTATGCTCAACATCAACATGGAAGGCTCTAGGGCTTATGCCCAATAATTTCAATTATCTTTTCATGTGTTCCATAGCTTCTCACTCAACACAAAGGTAAGTACTCATGTTCTCCAGAGTTCCTCGCTCAACAAAAACCATCAATCACTCAAGTGCTCCAGAGCTTCCCACTGAACACAAAAAATCTCATCAATCATGTGCTTCAGGGTCCACACCCAACACAAACAAGAATATATATATAATTGGCTTACACCCAATATATAAAACAAATCATCATGTTCATATGCAGTGGGGTCTTCAATCCAATATAAAAATAAAACATCAAGATAGTCATCATAATCAATAGGAACATGCCTATAAGTGTTAGGTCCAAAATTTGGGATATTACATCCCTCCTCGCTTGGAACAACACTGTCCCTGTTGTTCTAGGGACTCATAATGACATCATGAAACAAGGAGGGGTAATCCTTTCTCATGGTGGCTTCATTCTCCCAAGTAGCCTCATCAGCCTCAAAGTGCTTCCATTGCACTTTCGACTGGACTACAGTGCACTTTCGAAGCTGCAACCCTCTCGTGTCCAGTATATGAATAGGCTCAGGGGCAAACTTCCCTTCAGGTTCCACCTGTAACAGGGACCAATCAACAACATGTTTAATATCATAAACATATTTCTTAAACAAATATGCATTGAAAACATTATAGACTCTTACATGCGCGGGTAATGCTAGTTCATATGCCACTGGCCCTTTCTTGGCCAGTATTCTAAAAGCTCCACAAAATCTAGGTGATAACTTACCGCACCTATCCAAGACAAATGAGCTTCGTTTGGCTTTTAATTTCAAGTAAACATGATCACCTATTTGAAAATATTTATCTTTTCTTTTTTTATCCGAGTAAATTTTCTGGTGGTCTTGTGCTTCTTTAAGATTCACCTGCACCTTGGTAACCAATTGTTCAGATTCCATCAACAAATCAATCCCTAACATGAGTCGATCCATCGGGCTATCTCAAGTAATTGGCGTTCTACACTTCCGTCCATAAAGTACCTCAAAGGGACTTATCTTGGCGGAAGTATAATAACCATTGTTATACGCAAACTCTATGAGATGCAGGTAATCCTCCCACTTCGTGGGGTTGTTCATGAAACACATTCGAAGCATGTCCTCAACAATCTGGTTTACTCTTTCTATCTGCCCATCTATATGCGGGCGATATGCAGTGCTAAAGTTCAACTATGTCTCTAATCTGGAGAATAAATATCTCCAAAAGTTTCCTGTAAACTTAACATCTAGATCCAAGATAAATTTCTTGGCTATCCTCTGCAATCTAAATATCTCCTTTAGGAAGATATCAGCAATGTTCACTACTTTGTAGGTCGACTTCATAGGAATGAAGTGTGCTTCTTTCAACAACTTGTTGATGACCACAAAAATAGAATCATTTTGCTTCTTACTTTTCGGTAAACCGATGATGAAATCCATACTAATGACCTCCCACTTCCATTCAGGAATGGATAACGGTTGTAGCAATCTCGCAGGATGTTGATTCTTAGCTGGCATTCCTGACATTTTGCAATAAACATTGCAATGTCGGCCTTTAACATAGGCCAAAAAAAGTGTCTCTTGACGGCAGATATCATCTTATGATATCCTGGGTGCCCGGAGTAGGGTTCCCTATGAAATTTCATGAGGATGCTGGACCAAAGTACCCCTTCTTCTGGAACATACAACCAATCCTTGGACCATATCAGTCCAGATTCATCTACCTTGTATTCTTTTCGTTGTTGAAACAACCTGTCCTCTTGGACTTTGTTAAGGATTTCCACATAGAAGGGGTCAAATTCGTTGGCCGCTCTAATCCTCTCATGCAAATATCCATCAGTTTGACTCAAAGTCACCTCATATATCATATGAGTTCATCAGCTCAAAGCATCAGCAACCTTATTCTCTTTTCCCTTAATGTGCTTTAGCTCAAAATGGTACTCATTAAGGAAAGCCAACCACTTGGCTTGCCTTGTATTCAGATCCGGTTGATAGAATAAATATTTTAGACTCATGTTGTCTATCTTTATAAGGAACTTCCTTCCCATGAGGTAGTTCCTCCACATCCTCAAAGCATGAATGATGGCAACTAACTCAAGTGCGTAGGGTAATTTTTCTCATGCTCTTTTAACTTCTGCAATTCATAACATATTGCATGATCGTTCTGCAAGAGGACTCCTCCAAGTCCTTCCTTGCTTGCATCTGTGCAAACAATGGAAACCCCATCAGGATCCATAATTCATAACACTGGTACGATCATCAAAAGATGCTTAAGCTTTTGAAAACTTTCTTCATACTTAGCGGTCCATAAGAACTTACTCTCTTTCTTCTGTAAAGTGGTCATGGGGCAAGCGATTCTTGAGAAGTTCTTAATGAAATTTTGATAATATCCGGATAATCCCAAAAAGTACCTAATGTGAATGACACTAGTAGGGGTAGGCCAATCCTTTATGGCTTTAATTTTTTCCGTGTCCACAGCTACCCCTATCTCGAAGATAATGTGACCTAAATAAGGTATCTGTGGTTTGCAAAAATCATATTTACTAAACTTAGTGTAAAACTGGTGTTCTCTCAACACATGTAGTACTATGCGAAGGTTTTCTTCGTGTTCTTGTTTATTCTTTGAATAAACCAGTATGTCGCCTATAAATACCAAGACGAACTTATCCAGATACCTACTGAATATGTTGTTCATCATACACATAAAGTTCGTGGGTGCATTGGTCAACCCGAATGGCATCAATACAAACTCATAGTGGTTGTACCTTGTACAAAAGGAGGTTTTGTGAATATCCTCATCGTTAATCCATACTTGATGGTACCCGGATCGCAAGTCAAACTTTAAAAAGATTCAACTCCTCCCACCTGATTGAACAAGTCATCAATCCTAGGGAGTGGATAACGGTTCTTGATAGTAATTTTTTTCAACTGACGGTAATAGATGCACATCCGCATCATACCGTCCTTTTTCTTTACGAACAATATCGATGCTCCCCAAGGAGACACACTGGGTTGGATATACCCTTTCTCTATCAACTACTGCAAATGTAGTTTGAGTTCCACTAATTATGGTGCACTCATGCGATAAGGGGATTTGGAAGCTAGACCTGATCCTGGGGTCAGTTCGATGGAAAAGTCTAGGTATCGTTTCGGAGGCAATCCAGGGATTTCCTTGGGAAACACATCCTTGAATTCTTTAAGAAATGGGAAATATTCTATGCATTGATCTCTATTAGACTCTATGTCTCGGATGTTCACTGCAAACAACTTACAGCCTTTCCTAATGCATTTCTTCGCTTGTAAGGAAGATATTTGTCTTACATAAACTTTCTTTGGAATGCCCTGAACCTTCACTTGGTTCCCTAGGCTATTAGTACGCAAGATAGACCTATGCAAGCAATCGAGCATGACATGGTGTTGTTCCATCCAGTCCATGTCAATAAGTACCTCGTATGATCCTAAAGGTAGGATTTTCAGTTTTACTTTCATAGGAAAACCATTCAGGTTTACCTCACATTATTTAACAATTTTTGAAACTTTCCATTTCATACCTGTGGCTAACTGAACCAACCAAGGTTTATCATGTTTTACTTTGTCTATTTTGCATTCATCAACAATTTTAGGTGAAACATAGCTCCGACAAACACCGGGATCAATAATTATTGAACTAGAAGTGTTCAAGATCTTACCTTCTATCTTAACTATTGTAGCTTGATGATCTGCCTGTCGGCCATCCAATGCTGCATAGATCCACGGTGTTCCAACTATCTCCTCAACAGTTAGTTCTTCTTGTAAGCTGTGCAAGACCCCACCAGTCTTGTTCTTATAATCTCGGGCATAATGAGGCCCGCTGCATTTCCATCACTTGATCTGTAGCATGGTAGCATTGACTCCACTTGCTACTGGCTTGTTAACATTAGCAGCTAGTACATAAGGCTTCGTACCATATTTATTAAAGTTCTTGTTCACTCAAAATTTGTTATTCTTCTTTCTATATGGCTCTGTGTTAGACCAAGGTTTGCAGTTATCAGAGAAGTTCTTATACTTTTATCGATTTTGGTTCATGTTCTCCTGCCTTAGCTTCCTATGCTCATAACAAATCCTAGCTTTATGCAGTGTGGTATCCAAGGTCTTAGGCATGTCGAATTCAATCATGTCCAAAAAACTAGGAGGAAGACATCCTAGGAGCTGCTGGATATTTACCTTTTCTTCTTTGATGTATGGTACATAATGCAACAGATCTAGAAATGTGTTAATAAACACGTCCATAGTCATGGATCCCATGCGTAGTTCGTGAAACACTTTCACTTTTCTGTCGAAGAACCTTTCTGACATGTATTTCTCTTGGAAAAATTTTCGGAAGGTATCCCAACATATTTCTCTTAGCTCGTCTTTATTGGTGTGTTTTAAATCTCTCCACCATCTTGCTATCTTTCCATTCAAGTTATAGATGGCAAGACGAGCCTTCATCTCACTTGAGTAGTTATAAACCTGAAAATATTTACTCATGCCCAACAGCCACTCTTTATCCTTCTCCCCAGTGTTTACTTCACCTTCATAGGTCGGGGCTCTTATTTTTCTAAACTCCCCCTGAAGACTGTCATTGCTTCTTTGTTTGTTTGTTCGAGGAGAAAGAGAGTCATCACTAGAAGGACTGTGATGATCTCCTTTCACTGCTTCAAGGGTACGTTCCTCTTTTTCTCCTTCTCTTGGGTTGCTATCCCGTTTATGGTAAGGTTCTTTATTGGAATTGTTTGTGGACTGGGTAAGTTTACCCTGCGGGCTTCCTCCCGTCATATTTCTTAGTAATGCTTCATTTATAGCTTGTTGTTCTTTTCTTTCATTCAAACTATCTTTTCTAAGACTTCACAATTTTGTTTGAAGACTGTGTATAGTTTTCAAAATATCAGAATTCAGCTCCACCACCAGTTCTCCTTCTGGGGTGGGGGTGTTCATCCTTCTTTGTCGGTTTTTATCTTCCTCAATGTTAATAAACTAAACTATTCAGTAAAAGTTTCATGAAATTTCAAAAATTTTAAATAACAAAAAAATTTCCTGTTAGTAACAAATTTACTATCATACTTTATTTTCCTTGTAGTAAATGTTTGGTGCGCCCATAGGTCTCTTAGTATTGAAACTGGGCTCTAATACCACTTGTAATGTCCCCAAAAATTAAAAAATAAATAAATTATAGGCTAGTAAAAACTACCTAGATGGAACATTATTGACTTGCAGAAATATATCGTACAGTTCATGTACCACTGTTTACTCGTAAGTTGTTCTTACATTCTGTCATTTTACTTTCATTTATTATTAATGTATTTTAATTACAATGTCGTAATGTTGTTTATTGCTTAATTATTATGATTATACATGTGTCACGTATGTGTCATTACTTGATTATATGCTTTGTCCTTTCTGCATAGTCCTACTCATTATTTATAAAGTCCTAACTTAACTTTGTTTGTGGAAATAAAGTGGACGGAGTGGCAGGACTCGTTCTCCCATGATGATCTGAGAGGTAAAAGTGTTTACATGTTTGCAGGCTGGCTTAGTTCTTCGAACTAAGGCACCTCTTTTATTTCATATGCAAAGCATACTTTGCGACGGAGTCTTATTTAAAGAGCACTGAATATCTTGATCCTAAAATACCAACTGCTAGTTGCTACGGTTCCTTACCAACTCAAATTTATACAAGGTAAATACTGTTTTCATCAATTGAACTATCACAGCTAAATTTCCTATGTACTACTTACACTTTACTAAGGTTTACGTTTTGTCTTTTATATCTTAGTATATTTACATTCTATGTTTATTTTATTTAAAAATATTAATATAACTTATGTTTTCTACTTCCAGGTTATAACTTGGCTTGAAAACCAGACCTTTGATTTTTATAGGGGTTAATTACTAACATGGCATATTTCATATGCCATGTTTACTAAGAATTAATATTAGTGAAAGCGCATTGTATTAAGGTTTTATGCCTAAGGTTTACATGTTACCTATAATACTTATGCCTTGTGGCTTGACTTTGGATTAGCGCATACCATGTATGGACTATGCACTAAACAAAACCTTGCAATGTATTAAACCTTGTGATATGATTTGGGGTGGTGAATATACCATATGGTTGAACCATATGTTAATGGGGTTTAAGCCTTGCATGGGAATGGAGACCAACGTTAAAGCGACGATACCAAACTATGGCAAAGTGGGTCTTGGCTTTGATATTGGAAACCAGCTGGTGCCATTAATGCACCTTGGTTTTCATGGTAGCCCAAATTTAGGGCTTGGCTCACGATGGACTTGTCATTTCTCTTTGTCGTTTGGTGTTTGGTCTTGGCTCTGCGCAGGAGAAATGGAGGAGACCTCTAGGATTCAAAGGTATGCTTCGTTTTGGCTTTCATGTCTGCGATTAGATTTTGTTTTGTGGCTCCTTTCATTTCAATACTTATCATCCTGGTTTTCGCTTGGGTGTTTGCAGGTGCCAAGGAATGGAGAAGATCAGCATGGCTCAAGCTCTATCATTGGTTTGAATGTGGTGCCACGATGCAAGGTAAGCCTTGCCAAAAAATCCTACACTTGTTGTCTCTTAGCCTATCTGCGTTTTGCTTTAATTCTTTGGTTTGGGGCTTCTCTGTGGGATTTTGATGAGCCTTTGGGCCTGTGTTAACAGAATTGGGTTTTTTTTATAAATGTTAAGGTTGTTAAGATGTGGAGCGAACTTAGTGCATTTATAGGCTTGGTGTAAATATTTGTTATGGTAAATCATATTATGGAATTTGGGGCTTTCATACCTGGGAAGTAGCATTTCCTACAATGGTTCCAAGCCCATGGCGCGACTGTGTAATTACTTGAATTATGATTTTGGCATTCATGTGAATAATACATACTTTGCGTTTATGAAATGGAAAGGGTTAATGTGCTTACTATGTATGTGTTGTAATTATGCCGCGCTATTGGTTTATTACTGTGGGTTATAATGTGGCATTCGCCTTCATTTATGGACTACATATTTAAATGGTTTAATTAGATCTTTATTGTAATAATTGACAGCACATGGGTTAAGGCCATGTCATGTATGGCATGAGCCCTCCCACGATTGCTGCGATAACTTGAAATGGTGGTATTGCTATTAATGCTTTGTTGATTATAATGTAAGGTAAATTGGGACAGAGCCATGGCTACAGACCCACGATAGATTTCATCATTGTAGGGGAAAACGTTGACAATACTCGTTGGTTGTTTATATATATTGTGTATTTTGTTTTTTAAGTTGTGGCTTAGGCCAATGATGCGCATGGCTTACTGAGGGTCTTACGACCTCGTATGCAATGATTTATTAATTTGTTTTAATAGCCTATGGGTTCATTTAGTTTGGCCGAGGCCATGATTACTGTGCAGAGGCAAAGCTTAAGTCTTACGACTTAGCTTGTAGCATAATGGTTTGTTTTTTTGTTTAGCAGTATTGAGTTTATTAATGTATCCCACATACATTGTATGCATAGCGTGGCCTTGGTAAAAAATACACACAGGGTTTGAATCATGTTTGTGATTGATGTAATGAGTTGTAATTTTAATTATAGGTGTGATTTGGGCTTGTATGCCCATAGGATTCGATTGATGTTCCCATTGTAATTATTTGAAACTGTGTAGAGATTTTGATATGGTTTATAATTGAAAGCGTTTCCTATCTGTGATATAGTGTTTACTTGCAGAGTTATGTAATTTGTTAATGTTTGTGTATATATGTTATGATTGTTTTAATGAGCAATATTAGATGGGACCTTTCCATGATTTGTGCATGCGATTATAATGTTATTTATTTTAAATACTAGGACTGTGGATTTAGTTTAGGAACAGAGATATGAATCTTGGACCAAAAGAATGGTCATGATACTTCTTGTTCATTTACTTATGATGATGTTAATTAATGGAATGATTTAGTAGTTAGCAGATAATTTATGGTGCAAACCTTGAAAGATCTTTAATGGTTTATTTATCTTAGATTTTAATGTAGAATACTTATAGATAGTATTTTGATTTGTTTATGTTTGATGTCTATATATATTTATATATATACATAGTAGTTCATTTTGTAGATAGTACCTTAGGTTATCTAGATTGTAAGTTTATACATATATGTATTTAAAACTTACTTCTACGATTAATCTATTTCAAATCTACAACATGTCTCTACTGACAAATGGAATATTTCACTAGAGTAAGCAAGGCTAAAGGAACAGCTATACAGTAATATGAAACAAAACCTAGTTTTCATTACACACAGTTTAATTAATGAAGATAAATACAGAAACAAACTTAATTGAACAAACTGTGGTGAATAAAGCATGAGGTATAATTTGCATCCTAGGGTTATACTTTAAGAAATGTAAACCCTACAAGATATAGACAGAACAACCATTTCTAGGTTTAGAAAATACAATATGAACCTTTACCTAACGCATCCTACATTTATGCTAAAAATGAATTAGACATACTAGGATTTCATACCTGTAATTTTCTGACGCTCCTTTAATGGCTGAACATGCATACTTTAAATGACCAGCATTAACAATTTAAGCTAGATATGACCTCTATTTTGATGACCAAATCACTTGGTAACTACCACATTCCACCCAACCATGACCCGAAACCATTCCTGGTTTAAATCTGGATCCCCCCGAGCTAGACTCCAACATGCAAGTAGCTTAGAGCTCCTAAGGTAGGGTTTCCTATCTGGTATATTAGGTCTGGATCAGTTCTCCTTTTTCCTTCCAGGAAAATGTTCTCCAAGAATTACTTGAGAGAAAAATAGGCAGAAAGTGACTCCTCTAATGATAGATCAAAACCCCAAGCCTATCATTGGCTTGAGTCTTTATAGACATACTTTTCAGTCAAAGGGACAATTAAATTAAGAAACCTTGGTTTCTTGATTTAAACCTTTTCAATTACTTTGGGTAATTATTAATATTTTAACTTGGGAACGTTATACTAGTTCATAATTAGACATTTTAGGTTTTTGGACTATTTATTATCTTTACATAATAAATAAAAATTGGATGGAGTTTTTCTTTCTCTTTTATCATTAACATTATAATTATATTCAACTCTTTATACATACCATGTATAAAGTACATAATAATATATCACTTGTTAACATTTGTCTTTGGGCATCATATACCATGATCGCTAGACTTAATGACACTTCTTCATTAAGGTCAAGTAGGTAGATGGTTTAGGTCTACCAGGCTAGGAAACTCTAAACATCCTTGCATGTTGGATTTCCCTCGTATAAGGTGGTAGTTCTTTAGTACTTGATGAGAATACAAAAACTTGAAATTTCATTTAATCGCTTATAAATAAGTATGATGAGATCGATATTTTTCCTCGAGTCGTTTTCACTCAGAAGTTATTAAATTATTTTTAGTAACCCCTAGTGCTTAGTAGAGCCCATACTCAATGCTTTAACAACAATTTACAATTCAATGAAATTCCATAGCTCTTCACTCAACAATAATGATAGGATTTACTTGTACGATACACCCAAGGATACAATGGCCAAGGATCCGATGCCCCAAAGCTTACACTCAACATCAACATGGAAGGATCTAGGGCTTATTCCCAACACTTCCAATTATATTTTCATGTGTTTCAGAGCTTCTCACTTAACACAAAGGTAAGTACTCATGTTCTCCAGAGCTCCTCGCTCAACACAAATCATTAATCACTCAAGTGCTCCAGAGCTTCCCGCTGAACACAAAACATCTCATCAATCATGTGCTTCAAGTTCCACTCCCAACACAAACAAGCATATATATATATCATCAATAATTGGCTTACACCCAATATATAAAACAAATCATGATGTTCATATGCAGTGGGGTCCTCGACCCAATATAAAAATAAAACATCAAGATAATCATCATAATCAACAAGCACATGCCTATAAGTGTTAGGTCCAAAAAAAATTGGAGTTATACAAATTTTTACAACACTGTTTAGTTTATGAATACTGAGGAAGAAAATAGTCAACAAGGAAAGATGACCACCCCTGCTCCAGAAGCGGAGCTGGTGGTAGAGCTAAACTTTGATGTTTTGAAAACTTTACACAGTCTTCAAGCTGAATTGAAATGTTTCATAGGAGACAACCTGAATGAAAGGAAGGAGCAGTAAGCTATAAATGAATCCTTACTGAGAAATATGACGGGAGGAAGCGCGCAAGGTAAACCTACTCAGTTCACAAACAGTTCCAAAAGAGAACCTTACCCAAAACGAGTCAAGAGCCCAAGAGGAGAGGGAAAAGAAGAACACACCCTTGAAGCACCAAAAGGAGATCATCATAGTCCTTCTAGTGATGACTCTCTTTCTCCTTGAAGAAATAAGCAAAGAAGCAATGACAGTCTTCAGGGGGAGTTTCGAAAAATAAGAGCCCCGGCCTATGAGGGTTAAGTAAACACCAGGGAAAAGGTGGAAGAATGGCTGCTGGGCATGAGTAAGTATTCCAAGTTCATGACTATTCAAGTGAGATGAAGGCTTGGCTTTCCATCTATAACTTAAATGGTAAGGCAGCAAGATGATGGAGGTTTTAAAACACACTAAGAAAGGTGAGTTGCGGGAAATACGCTGGGATACTTTCTGAAAACTTTTCCAAGAAAAGTATATGTCAAAAATGTTCTTTGACAGAAAAGTGAAAGATTTTCAAGAACTACACATGGGATCCATGACTATGGGTGCGTTTATTAACAAATTTCTAGATATGTTGCATTATGTACCATACATCAAAGAAGAAAAGGTAAAGATTAGGCAATTCCTAGGATGTCCTCCTCTCAGTTATCGGGACAGGATTGAATTTGACATGCCTAAGAGTTTGGGCACCACGCTGCACAAAGATAGGCTCTATTATGAGCATCGACAACTTAGGAAGAAGAACCTGAACCAAAACCGAGACAAGTCTAAGAAATTCTCTCATAACCGTAAACCTGGGTCCAACCCACAGCCATACAGAAATAAAAATAACAGATTTCAAGCGAACAAGAACTTTAATAGGTCTGGTACAAATCCTTATGTACCGGCTGCTAATGTTAGGAGACCAGTAGCAAGTGGATCCAATGCCACCCCGCTACAGATCAAGTGTTGGAAATGTAGCAGACCTCATTATGCCTTAGATTGTAAGAACAAGAATGGTGGGGTCTTACACAACTTACATGAAGAACCAACTATCGAGGACATAGCTAGAACACCCCGGATCTATGCAGCATTGGATGGCCGACATGCATATCATCAAGCTACGATGGTGGATATAGAAGGTAAGATCTTGAATGCTTCTATTTCAATACTTATTGATCCCAGTGCTTGTTGGATCTATGTTTAACCTAAAATTGTTGATGAATGCAAACTAGGAAAAGTAAAACATGAAAAACCTTGGTTGGTTCAGTTAGCCACTAGTACGAAATAGAAGGTTTTGGAAATTGTTAAAGAATGTGAGGTAAACCTGAATGGTTTTCCTATGAAAGTAAACCTAAACATCCTACCTTTAGGATCTTATGATGTACTTGTTGCCATGGACTGGCTAGAACAACACCATGCCATGCTTGATTGTTTGCATAAGGCTATCTTGTGTAGTGATAGCCTAGGGAACCAAGTGAAGGTTTAGGGCATCCCAAATAAAGTTTCTGTAAGACAAATATCTGCCTTACAAGTAAAGAAATGTGCGAGGAAATACTACAAGTTGTTTCCAGTAAACATTCGAGACATAGAGTCTAATAGGGAACAACACATAGAATACTTCCCCATTCTTGAAGAATTGAAGGATGTGTTTCCCAAGGAAATCCCTGGACTACCTCCGAAACGAGACCTAGACTTTTCCATCGAACTGACCCCAGGATCAGTTCCGCCCTCCAAAGCCCCATACCGGATGAGTGCACCTGAGTTGGTGGAACTCAAACTGCAATTACGAGAGTTGATAAAGAAAGGGTATATCTGACCCAGTGTGTCCCCTTCGGGAGCACTGATATTGTTCATAAATAAGAAATATGGTATGATACAGATGTGCATCGATTACCGTCAGTTGAAAAAAAATGACCATCAAGAACCGTTACCCACTCCCCAGGATCAACGACTTGTTCAATCAAGTGGGAGGAGCTAGAATCTTTTCAAATACTGACCTACGATTCGGATACCATCAGGTACAAATTGGCAACAAGGATATTCATAAAACCACCTTTTGTACAAGGTACAGCCACTACAAGTTTATAGTGATGTCGTTCGGGTAAACCAATGCACCCGCGAACTTTATGTGTATGATGAACAGCATATTCAGTACATATCTGGATAAGTTCATCTTAGTTTTTATAGATGACATACTAGTTTATTCAAATAATAAAGAAGAACATAAAGAACACCTTCGTATAGTACTACAAGTGTTGAGAGAACACCATATTTACGCAAAGTTTAGTAAATGCAATTTTTACAAACCGTAGATACAATATCTAGGTCACATTATCTCTGAGACAGGGATAGTTGTGGACCCGGACAAGATTAAAGCCATAAAGGATTGGCCTACCCCTACTAGTGTCATTGACATTAGGTATTTCTTGGATTAGTCGGATATTATTGAAAGTTCATTGAGAACTTCTCAAGAATCGCTTGCCCCATGACCGCTTTACACAAGAAATCAAGTAAGTTCTTATGGACTGGTAAGTGTGAAGAAAGCTTTCAACAGCTTAAGCAGCTTTTGATAACTGCAACAGTGTTATGAATTGCAGATCCTGATGGGGATTTTGTTGTTTGCACGAATGCAAGCAAGGAAGGACTTGGAGGAGTCCTCTTACAGAATGATCACGCGATATGTTACGAATCACGAAAGTTAAAAGAGCATGACAATAATTACCCTGCGCATGATCTAAGTTGGCTTCCATCCTCCATGCTTTGAGGATGTGGACGCACTACCTCATGGGAAGGAAATTCCTTCTGAATACGGACAATATGAGTCTGAAGTATTTATTTGATTAATCGGATCTGAATGCAAGGCAGGCCAGATGGTTGGCTTTTCTCAGTGAGTACCATTTTGAACTTAAGCACATTAAGGGTAAGGAGAATAAGGTTTTTGATGCTTTAAGCCGATGAAATCATATGATTTATGAGGTGACCTTGAGTCAAACCCATGCATATTTGCATGAGAATATTAGAGCAGCCAATGGAGTTGACCCCTTCTATGTAGAGATCCTCAAGAAAGTCCAAGAGGACAGGTTGTTTCAACAACAAAAAGAATACAAGGTAGACAAATCTGGACTGATATGGTCCAAGGATCGCTTGTATGTTCCAGAAGGAGGAGACCTTCAATCCAGCATCCTCATAGAATTTCATCGGGCACCCTACTCAGGACACCCGGGATATCAAAAAATGATATCCGCTATCAAGAGACACTTTTTCTAGCCTAAGTTAAAGGCCAACATTGCAATGTTTATTGTGAGCCAACTAGTCAAAGTTGAGCAGCAGCATCCTGTAGGATTACTGCATCCATTGCCCATCTCGAAATGGAAGTGGGAGGTTATTAGTATGGAATTTATCACCAGTTTACCGAAAAGTAAGAAGCAAAATGATTCTATTTTTGTGGTCATCGACAAGTTGTCAAAGGCAACACACTTCATTCCTGTGAAGTTGACTTACAAGGCTCTGAAAATTGTTGATATCTTCTTTAAAAAGATATTTAGATTGCATGGGATACCCAAGGCAATTATCTCGGATCAAGATGTTAAGTTTACAGGAAACTTTTGGAGTTCTTTATTCTCTGAATTGGAGATGCAATTGAACTTCAGCACTACATATCACCTGCAGATAGACAAGAATAAAGAGAGAGTAAACCAAATTGTTGAGGACATGCTCCGAATGTATGTCATGAACAACCCCACGAAGTGGGAGGACTACCTTCACCTCGCAAAGTTTGCGTATAACAATGGTTATCAAGATTCCTCCAAGATGAGTCCCTTTGAGGTACTCTATGGACGAAAGTGTAGAACATCGGTTACTTGGGATAGCCCGGTGGATTGGCTCATGTTAGGGCCTGATTTGTTGATGGAATTGGAACAGTTGGTTATCAAGGTCCACGTGAACCTTAAAGAAACATAGGACCGCCAAAAAAGTTACGCGGATAGGAAAAGAAAAGATAAGGACTTTCAAATAGGCGATCATGTTTACTTGAAAGTAAAATCCAAACGAAGCTCATTGAGGTTGGGTAGGTGTGGTAAGTTACCACCTAGATTTTGCAGACCTTTTTAAATACTGGCCAAGAAAGGGCCAGTGGCTTATGAACTAACATTTCCCGTGCATGTAAGAGTCCACAATGTTTTCCATGCATCTTTGTTAAATAAATATGTTTATGATACTGAACATGTTGTTGATTGGTCCCTATCACAGGTGGAACCTGAAGGGGATTTTTCCCCTGAGCCTACTCATATTTTGGACAAGAGAGAGATGCAGCTCCATAAGTGCACCGTAGTCCAATTGAAATTGTAGTGGAAGAAATTTTAGGCTCATGAGGATACTTGGGAGAATGAGTCCACCATGAGAAAGGCTTACCCCACCTTCTTTCATGATATCATTCTGAGTCCCTAGAACACCAGGGATGGTGTTGTTCTAAGTGGTGAGGGATGTAATATCCTGAATTTTGGACCTAACCCTTATAGGCATGTGCATATTGATTATGATGATTATCTTGATGTTTTATTTTTATATTGGGTCGAAGACCCCACTGCATATGAACCTGATGATTTGTTTTATATATTGGGAATAAGCCACTTATTGATGATATATGTGTATGGTTGTTTGTGTTGGGCATGGACTTTGAAGCACATGATTGATGAGATGTTTTTTGTTGAGCGAGGAGCTCTGGAGCACTTAAGTGATTGATGAATTGTGTTGAATGAAAAGCTCTGGAGCACATGAGTACTTACCTTTGTGTTGAGCAAGAAGCTCTGGAACACATGAAAAGATTATTGGATGTGTTGGGCATAAGCCCTAGATCCTTCCATGTTGATGTTGAGCATAAGCTCTGGAGCATCGAAGCCTTGGCCATTGTATCCCTAGGTGTATTGTACAAGTATATCTTAGAATTAGTGTTGAGTGAGGAGTTCTATAATTGCATTGAATTGTAACTCCATGTTAAAGCATTGAGTATGGGCTCTAGTAAGCACCAAGGGTTACTGAAAATAATTTAATAACTTCTGAGTGAAAACGAAGCGAGAAAAATATTGATCTCATCATACTTATTTATAAGTGATTAAATGAAAATTTGAATTTATTTATTCTCATCAAGTACTGAAGAGCTACTAGGTTATACGAGGGAAATCCAACATGCAAGGATGTTTAGAGTTTCCTAGCCTAGTAGACCTAAACCATCTACCTACTTGATCTTAATGAAGAAGTGTCATTTAAGTCTAGAGATCATGGTATATGATGCCCAAAGACAAATGTTAACTAGTGTTATATTCTTATGTACTTTATACATGGTATGTATAAAGAGTTAAATAAAATTATAATATTAATGATGAAAGAGAAAGAAAATCTTCATCCAATTATTATTTATTATATAAAGATAATAAATAGTCCAAAACCTGAAAAGTCTAATTAGGAACTAGTAGAAAATTCCTAAGTTAAAATATTAATAAATTACCCAAAATAATGAAAAAAGGTTAAATCAAGAAACCAAGATTTCTTATTTAACTATCCCTTTGACTAAAAAGTCTATCTATAAAGACTCAAGCCAAGGAAAGGCTTGGGGTTCTGATCTATCATTAGAGGATTCATTTTTTCTTTGCCTATTTTCTCTCAAGTAAATTCTTGAAAAAACATTTTCCTGGAAGGAAAAATGAGAACTGGTCCAGATCTAATACACCAGTTACGAAACCCTACCTAAGGAGATCTAAGCTACTTGCATGTTGGAGTCCAGCTCGGGGGGATCCAGATTTAAACCAAGAATGATTCTAGGTCATGGTTGGATGGAACATGGTAGTTCCCAAGTGATTTGGTCATCAAACAAAGGTCATAACTGCATTGAATTGTTAATGCTGGTTATTTGAGTGTGCAGGTTCAGTCGTTAACAGAGCTTCAAATTTCCTAGATTTAATAATGGATGTCCTAGGTAAATGATTATAAAGAATTTCCTAACCCTATGAGATTAATTTGCTGGTTAGATTCTGCTAGAATCTGTGTTTTACTACTAACCCTAAGGTGTAATTTGTTTTCCTAAATCATATTTACCTAGTGTTTATTCATCTATTTACTTATACAGGTTTTATTTATTTATAAAATATTTGGCAAGGGTTTTGTACCCTAGTTTTTAATTCCTGTATTGATTTGCTGGGTCAAGCATAAACTAGGTTTGTTCCCATAAATCTTATAATCATTCTCTTGGCTTTATTTACTCTGCTGACATATTTTCATTTGTGAGTAGAGGCTTGTTTTTAGTTTTAATAGGAGTAAGAGATTAAATATATATATAAGTACATATATACAAGAAATTAAATAAATAGTCTATAAGGTAAGATACTAAATACACTAAGTATAATCTAAAGAACCAATTAAATGTTCTACATTAAATCAAAGTTAAAATTAAGCCATTCAATACCTTCCAAGGTCTGTCTCATTAAAAACAAACTAATATTTAAAACATTTCCATTTAAATAAACATCATCATAATTGAATAAATAGAGGAGGAGTCATGACCATCCATGTGGTCCAATATCGACACTATGTTCACATATGTAAAAACCACAGACCAAATCTCTTAAACAAGTATCGCATTCGTTTGCTTAACTCATTGTATAATCCACATTATAAAACACATACACAGTAAGTCAAAATACAACACCATGCCATCGTTCTTATTAAATATTATCATAGTACAGTTGTGTAATAAAGAGTAATCGCTCTTTTATTAAAAAGCCTCGTCATAATATCTAACTATTCATAGTTTTTACATAAGCAACGACCAGGATTTCAAATCATGTAGATCGTTCTACATTTTACCATAGTCCACGCTATACTAACGCATGCAGGAAATATTATAACAACCACAAAGCTTCTAATAAATACATCAAAATGCTATTATCACAAATACTTTTCGCTACAGTGAGGTCGCAAGACCTTAGCACCGACACCTAAGCTTTAAACATGGCTTCAGCCATAATTTTACAAATTGCACAGACCCTTAAGAATGAAACCTACAGTAACATTAGCAGTCGTGAATCTTCCCCATGACTTCACATATGTTCCACATACATAATAAAAAAATGAATCAGTAAGAAACTTAACCATTCAAGCTAGCGCAACAACACTGGGAAGTGCCAAAGCCATACATGGCATGGCTTTACCCATGCATTGTCCAATGATCACAACTAAGCAATAAATAATTCCAATTTAAACACGGAGCATCCGATTAGGCAAATGCCTCTTATAAACTCTCGCTCTAATTAAGTACATTGCTTTAATAAAAATGTAGAAGAAAATTGTATGCCCAACATATCAAGATTAACCATTACCACCATATAAAAACGATACATATATCTATTTGCAATAGTATACCAAAGTCTTTTTACACAGTCGCCATTAAAGGCCGAGGACAAGGTTTATACAGGTGTGCCAATGGGCTATGGCACCATTGCAAGCAATGGTGCAGCCCATGGCTATAAAGCCCAAAACCAAAATAATGATTTACATAACTAAAATGAAATACACTGAGCCAGTGAGAGCGCTAATTTTACTCCACAGCCAAAACAAAAATGCCATACATTAAGAAACCAAGTCTTTACAATCGCAAACTTAAAACACTTCCATAGAGTCGAACGGCCTTAAGGTTCAATTTATGGCTTAGTGCCTTCAAATCTAAAAACCCCAGTTTGTCCTTTACAAGCCCGAAGAAGATATCGAAAACCCATAGCATAAAACCCCAACCAAGCAATAAATCCAAACACAGTATTCCCAAAAGGGCCGATAGGTAGCAAGTAAAGACTTGCTAATAGGCTTACCATGGCCACTTTGCAACACCTTGGATCCGATAGTGAAGTATGGACCCATCCCACCTTCGTTACCCTGCCACCTACAACCACAACCAAATGTGACAGGGTTGAGAAGTATAACTAAGAAGGAGCCACGAAACCAAACATAAAATGCAGTCATGAAACCAGATGAAGCTTACCTTCATCACATTAGGGGAATTTTGAGGTCTAAAATGGGACTCATAAGAGATATAATAAAATATTATAAGTTAGGCATTTTGTGGGGAAGGTATATTTACAACTCATCCCTTACACTATAACCAATACAACTATGGTTAAAAGAAAACTTAGGGAGGCCCTAGAAATAAGAAAGCACCCCAGTAATCTGAAGAGAGATGGAGGAATGGAAATCAGCACGAGTTGACTCCCACCCCTCCTAAACCTCAATAGACGACATTAATTAGCCTCAGCTCCCACCTTGTCTAAATTCTCGACTAAGACAACTCCTTTCCTTTGCATAGTTTTTAATAATTAAATCACACCACTTTCGAATTTGGAACTCTAAGACTATTAATTCTAATATTCCTCCTAAAACCTTTATAATTTTTCCTGACTTTTTATATTATTAGTCATTTTTAACCCTACATTTCAACTTCAACTTCACTTTAAAACCTTTTGGCTTTAGTTTTTAGAAAACCTTTACCCTAAATATTCACAACTATTTCATTTTGTACAACTAACGTTTTGCCACTTATTGTTAATTAAACTTTTGAATAGTTTTAGCATTACTATTATATTTTTAGAAAACCTCAACTTTAGACACTTTCTAACCTTAGTTTGTAAACTTTTAATTGAAAATTAAACTACATTACAAAACTACTTTACATACTTTATTTGCATCTTTAATAATCATTATTATACATTATTAATATAGCATTATCTATATTATTAAACTAGACTATTATAACATTATTTATAAACACAAATTATATTAAAATATTAATAAATTAATATTAAAAACTATTATAATTAATAGAAAAACATAAATCAAAACCTATTCTTAACCGACATTAAAAAGCCTAAAACCATACCATTTTCTCATAATACTCTCTGCAATTCACTATTAATAACCAAGACCGAGATCACCTACTCTTCTTCACACCATTCTGATGATGAGTCCTGTTGTGGACCCAAAACGTTGATGTTAAAAATGAAATATGTGGCTATTATGAACACCGATACTATAAACTATGGTTAAGTTAAATTGAAAAGATGTCTAAAATAAAACCAATAAAAAAATCATCTTTGATATGACTAAAGTAAAGTACTTTTGAGTACATAAATTACTTTTAAATATAATATGATGAATGTACTTATAAAGTAATGTACTCATAAAATATAGCCCGCACGGGTGTGGCTCATTGGTTGTTCTGTTGTTATGAAGTCACTTGTTGTAAATTGGAGGTTACGAGATCAATCCCACTCGGGTTTACCTATGTCCCATGTCTTGTAGCGGGTGTGGGGCACCTAAGGTTATAGTGGTAGCGAGAATGGATCCCTGGACCCCGTTCCATGCGAGTACCAGTCTGGCCCCAATTGCTGAATCCCTAGTAAAAAAAAAAAGGTACTCATATAATATAATATATTAATTTTGAAATTTAAAACATAAGTTACTTTTTCAATATTGAAAATATGTTTTTAAACCATGTATTAATAATTTTGAATTTTAAACATAAAGTTAAATTTAAATGAATAAATTATCATTTCATATATAATAAAAATTAATTTTAAAATATAAATATAAAAATTAAAATTAAAATTAAAAAACTTCAAATACACCGTGAAAACTTCAAAAACACATGTATACTCATTTTTAATAGTTTCTTATTTATATTATGTATATCACATATAGTTTTTATTGCAATAATTAATAATAATCATTAAAAAAAATTTAAAAAAAATGATAATATTGGGATGAAAGCATAGTACATAAATTTTTACCAACAAAAAGTTGAGTTAATATTAAACAAATGAGATCATATGTAATAAACATTATTATTATATGTAATAAATTTTTAATAATATAATATCTTATTATGATATAATAGTTCATTCAAATTGTTACATTAAGGTTTTATGTATGTATTTGGTTTTGTAACTAGAATGTGCGTGTCTAATTTATGTTGGTATAGATGCAGGTGTTTCAAAGGTTAAAAGGTGATAGTAAAATATGAACCTTGAATAATACCCAAATTTAAAAAAAAAAATGATATTAATATTAAAATTCAAGCGCATAAGAATATATATAATAATTTATTATAATATAATATTTTATTTTTATAAAATATTAAAAATATATATTTTATATATTTAAAGAATAATTATAATAGATTATTATATATAGTAAGTATTTAAAAAACAAAAACTATTAATCATCAAATTGTTTTTAATTATCAGACTAAATTGTTTTTATTATAAGATGTTAAGTGATTTTGATTTTAAATAAAGATTTGACATATATATTTTAAATATTGAAAAATTAATTACTTAATTTTAGTTTTGAATAGACCATTTACTTTTTTGGTATTTGTAATTTATTTTATATTGAAATATAAATAGTACTTTTATTTATAAGTACTATAAGAGTAATTTAGTACATTTATATTATATTGAAAAATAATCTAGGAGTACTATTTTCATAATGAGTACTTTACTTACAACATTGATATAGTTAACTATGGGTTTTCACACACCATTTACAATTTGACAAATAAGCATCTGTTCGAGGAGCAAATCGGTATGTTGACTTGAACGATAGCCGACTAATGAGACATTAGGTCGGCCACTTAAGGTCATGTCGGTTGAGTGAACCGATAGGTAGTTATTTGTAACTCTTTGTAAATCATATATATTAGGCTGTTGAGTCAGATGAGAACTCGATTCAGTTCTCTACATTGTATGGACCCTTTTGCTATAATATAATATGTTATTCTACTTACTTGTTCTTGTTTCTTGTCTCTATTATGTATGCCTGTATTAATGTGTATTATTGGTAACCCTATGTGATCTGTGAGATTATAACATTGGTTCCGTTGCTGGTAGTACATGTATGAGATGTATACAAGCAGATGATATCAAAACAAGAGATTAAGGACTGGTGGGAGCGTAAAATAGCAAACTACTTGCAAAATTATGCACGAAGAAACAGATTAACGACTGCTCAAGCAAAATAAAGGTTCTTTACCGAGACTCATGAGAAGTTTGTAGAATAAGTGCCCCAACTTTTGAAGAAACTCCTGGATGAAAAATCTGGAAGCGATTAAAGACCAACAACTGCTAGACAAACTGATTCAAGGGGGAAGAACAAACCTGTCGGAGTGGTTTGAAAAGATCGCCGATGAATTCTGCGAGGAGCAAGTCGTAGAGGAAAGAACTTCGATGGAAACTATCCAAAAGAAATTCTACACAGACCTCACTGAACAATTCTTGTGTTCCTTACTGACCTTGATGTTCAAATTTCTGATCGATAAAGGAGTAGGTCATATCATTGAACCTCGTCCATTATTATGTGAACCGCCACAAAATACTAACTGTGCGGAGAAACAAAAGAAGTGGGAAAAATTCATTGCCGAAAGGGAGTGGGAATACTTCCTAAGCAAGTGAACAGAACTATCCTGTCTTTCCAAAGTGTTGAGTAGGCAATGGCGGGGCAGTTGGTCATATGTCGGGGTAAAGTGGATAGGATTATAGTTGACTAAAGAGAAACCATTCACCAGCAATGAAAAGTTGACCTAAAAGGGAAATCGAAAGGACAGTATCACATAAAAGTACGACAAAATTTCAGAAAATAGAGAGGGAGAAGAGGCTGAAAAGAAGGGAAGAGAGAAGAGAAAGAGCCATAGCGCTGTAAAGAGGAATGAGCACTAGAGTGACAGACCAAGAGAGAAATCCGCCAAAGTCGGGTCATGACCGACATGATAAAAGCATCGAAGAAGAAGCGTCCCCTATGGAAGAATATTTGTGGATAGAGCAGCAAGAAGCTCTCTAATTAGAAGTCCCCCAAGAGGTAAAACCTCTATCTCCAATGAATCTGAGTACCAGGATACAAACAATTGTTGAAGAGGACCTCAGACTAGGAGCTGGTGACTTTGGTATTTGGAGCCGACTAGACGATGAGAGAAACAATGATAATCATCTAATTATCCATCGACCAGAAGAAGGAAATTGGGTCATGCTTCAAGCGTTACCCTCCCACCAAAGTATCCACTTAATTTACCCAACACATGAAGGAGCACCCCCCTTACCAAATACAGCTTTGGAAGATACAAAAAATTTGGAGCTGCAGACAAATAATTGCAGTTGTACATCGATAGGAGAAGTCGACCCCGATCGACTGCTTTTTGAAGAAGAAATGACAACCAAAAAAACAGACGAAAACGAGAGTTCTATCGACAATAGTTCTACACAGAAGAATAAATAAAATAACCCATTATCCCCATCACCACCCCCACCATCGCCACCTCCTAAGGAAGATAGTGATAGTGACTCTGACATGGGTCACGAGACAATGCACATCCCTCTATATGAGAGTGATGAGCACCCCATATGACATTCGTTCGTCTGTGAGTCGACTTGGGAGGAGAACCAAGTTACGGATGAAGACAGACAAATGGCGCAATTCGCTGGTGCCTTGAGGAAAAAGGAATTTGAACATGGTATATGACCTTTTCTGAGAGAACCCCCAGAGCAACTAAATCCAAAATCAAAGCACAATTTCTATCGTTCTTTAAAACTCCAGATGCAAAACATTTGGCAGCAAAGAAATTAAAGACAACATCACAAAAGCTAGGAGAAACCGTCCGCGACTATGAAAAATGTTGGAAAGACCTTCTCAGGTAGTTGGATTATGTCATTGATGAGCAACTATTAATCCAGTGGTTTCTTGCAGGTCTGTCACAGAAGATTCGTCGACACATCAATATGGAGACATTCAAAACTTATGAAGATGCGGTCATACTCTAGGGATCACAAACTCGAGGAACAACTTGAGATCATGCAGAAATTTTTAAAAGAGCTAAACCTTAAGAGTCGGGATATTTGGTGCACGAAGTGCTCTATGGGAAGACATTCAAAGGACAACTACCGACACGATATTAGCTGATAAGATGTTCGATTTGTGCAAACAAAATGTTTATGTGACATCTTCCAGGAGCATGGAGAGCATATCACAAAAGATTGCCCATTCAACATGAAGAATGGCAAAGCATCATGGTGCGCAATCTTTGAAACTAAAAATCACAACACCTATGACTGCCACCTGAATCTAAAGAATCGACAAAATTATCAGGTAGTGTATCAAACTAACGCAGCTACACAGAACAATGAGAAAAACGACCAAAATAATAAAAGGTATGAAGGTCATCGGTACAAACGTCGGTTTGACAACCAACGCGGAGGCTATGGAAGTCGAGGTTGATTCTCTAAGAATCGAGACAACCAACCACGTCGGCCCATCCAATATTTCACATGTTACAAGGAAGGACACCGACATCCAGACTGTCCATACAAGGATAGGACTGACCTAAAATTATGTACTAGTTGTGGAGTAGGGGATCACTCATTAGAGGATTGCCCTACTATGCTTGAAAAGATAAATAAAAAGAAAAATATTAATTTCTTGTCGTGTGTGCAAAAACATGATATTATCAATACGAAGAATTTACATATCGTAACCTGACAAGGGATGAAAACTAGGAATGATAACCCCCAAATAAGCAAGATAAAAGAAAAAAATGTTTATCCTGACCCAGTTAAAGAAAAACAAATATATAAAGATGCAAAAAATATATTTAGAGAATTTGCTCGACAGGAAGAAGAAGATGATAATCAACATGACACAGTAAAAGAGCTAATACAATTGGTACAAAAAGATAAAACAGTATCGCAATTCATCGACTTCTTGTATAAAATAAAACACAACAAAAACACCAAAAAACAAACAAATAATATCTGTAACTTAAACCGAAAAGATAAGAGTGATGTCGACCCACTTGTCGACCTGTAAATTGAAGGATACCATGTCCGACAAGTTGTACTCGATTTCGGATCACAAGTAAATATTATGGCTCGAGACACATGGGAATAGTTAGGCAGACCTTGATTATATGAATTGGGCATATACCTAAAACTGGATGACCAAGGCCTAATTGAACCTATTGGAGTTTGGAAAAATGTCGACACAACGATAAAAGGTATATCAACTAAAGTCGACTTCAAAATTATTGACCCTAAGGAAGGATCCAGTTCCTTCCCAGCGTTAATAGGTCGATATTGGGGGAGAAAAATGAAAGCCTTGATATCCTTGGACAAAGAAAGAATAAAATTAAAGGGGAATGGACAAAAACTCATAGTACCTATTCATCCATCCCAAGGAGAACCTTGGACAGAACCAATTGATGAAGAAGTTGACATCCGACAACTATATCAGATACAGAATAATGAAGATTACACAAAACCTAATACATATGGTGAACTTTACTTAGGAAACCAAGACTCAGTAGGATACAATTAAGATGTAGAACTATATGATTGGGAGGTTGAAAACTATGAAACAAAAGCAAGAGGATGTTGGACTATTCAAAAAGTACAGAAGAAACCAGTCAAACAATGCTTTGTGGTGTCCATCATCCCAAAAATATTTGAGAAGAAAATTAGGGAATATCCTACCTTACAACCAACAAATATAAATACCACAAAAATCCCAAGGTACAAAGAAAAAGAATCACCAGTTATGCATGTAGAGAAAGTATCTAGGAACATCGGTGAACATGGCCGACTGCAAAGTTTAGTAGAAACTTTTACAGGACAAGCTGTTAGATGGTGGGATACCCATCAGTCAAGACTACAGACATGGACAACAGCTTCGACTTATTTTGTAGAAAGATTTGGAGGAAAGAAGTTAAACAATCAGGCTCATATACCTATATTTACCCAAGGACAGAATCCAGAAAACCATATAAAGATATGTGAAAAAGAATGGAGAAGACTGGGATATAAAGATGAGCGTACATGGCCACACTTATTTCCATCAACACTCGCTAACTTACCAAAAAAATAGTACAAGATGGAAGAAGCTCAGGGTGAAACATTTCTATGGCATGAACTTAAAGAAAATTTTATCAAAGATTTCAACTTTGAACCCCAAAATGAGAATTGGTTGAAACTGCAAAACAGATCAAAGCATTTGTACAACCGACAGAAAATAAAACCCTAAGGGACAACCGACTAACAATAAACTATAAAAATATACAAATCAGGACAATACCATAGTCAACAAGACTACAGTTGGAAAATAAAAATTCGGAAGGGAAAAGCTTTAGATGGAAATAAAAACATGTCAAAACAACCAAACCTATTCGCACAGTACTCAGAGTTGAAACAACCGACAAGGAGGATACCAACTGAATGACTGCAGCAGACTTCCCTGCCACATTCTCATAGTTTAAGGAAGGAATTCAACCAATCAATGAAGATAAAGCACCGAAATGGCTAGATACTAAAGTCAAATCTAGAGAATTCGGCATATCAAATGATGATCGACCAAAAATAGCAAAAATTGGAGACTATTGGTCTGAAGCACAAACAACAGAGATCACAAACCTACTGAAAGAATTTCAGGATGTATTTTCTAGAGACTATAAGGATCTTAAAGGTCTAGTACATGAAATGGGTGAAATGAAGATCGACATTAAACCTGATGTTTGACCTGTCAAGAAAAGACCATATAAACTAGCTCATAAATACAAGGAGATAGTCAAGAAAGAGATTGATAACATGCTTGCAGCAGGAATCATCTACCCTACTGACCAATCATAATGGGCAAGTCCAATGGTGGTTCAACCAAAGAAACATGTCGACTTCAGAGAACTCAATAAAGTTACATTAACAGACCCATTTCCAACTCCTTATGCAGATGAAATCTTAAATGAGGTAGCAGGACATGAATGCTATTTGTTTACAGATGGATTCTTAGGTTATAATCAAGTACCAATAGCCAAAGAAGATCAGAAAAATACAACATTCGTATTTGAATTTGGCTCATTTTCTTACAGGGTTATGCCTTTTGGACTTAAAAATGCACCTGCAGTATTTTCAAGTATTGTGGTTAAAACATTTCAGGAGTACATCTACAAACAATGGCAGTATATTTCGACGATTGGACAATATACTATACACTAAAGGACCATAGTAAATGGCTAATACTTATGTTGGAACGATGTCGATGGATCCAACTATCACTAAACATCAAGAAGTGCAAATTTCTAACTCCTATAGGAATACTATTAGGGCATATCATCTGTAAAGAAGGTATTAAAGTCAACTTCGCAAAAATAAAAATCAGCCTTGACTTAAAACCCCTGATGAATCCGAAACAAGTCAGGGTACTACTTGGTCATACAGGTTACTATAGAAAATTCATAAGACATTATTAAGACATAACATACCCATTGGAAGAATTGCTAAGAGATGATTAGGAATTTAATTGGACAGATGAGTGCGACATATCATTTGAAAAACTAGAAAAGAAAGTTATTCGAAGCACCCATCCTAAGATTTCCAAACTGGTCGATCAAATTCCATGTTCACATCGATGCATCAGTCCTAGCAATAGGAGCAATCCTAACTCAATCAGGAGATGATGGAATGGACTATCCTCTAGTTTACAGTAGCAAGAAACTAAACAAAGCTGAAAGAACCTATTCGACAACCAAAAGAGAAGAATTAGGAATGGTCTTTGCACTACAAAAATATCGACACTATCTACTAGCTAATCCATTTATCTTTTACACTAACCATCAACATACAAAAAATATTGCAGAGTTTGACGGATTTTCGACATCAGCTGGCACTGACAGCTGAAGCAATTGTCGAAGTCTGCGTACAAAAAAGATCAACCATCAGACTTCATAGCCCATGAAGATCAAGCACAAGAATGACTACTTAGACAGACAAGGAAATTTTGGTACCTCCCTGTTTCTCTGGGACGAAGAAACGTTTTGTTCATGGGGGAGATGTTGGAGGAGCAAGTCGGTATGCCGACTTGAACGATAGCCGACTAATGAGAGATTAGGTCGACCACTTAAGGTCGTGTCAGTTGAGTGAACTCGGCTCAGTTCTCTGCATTGTATGGACCCTTTCACTATAATATAATCTATTATTCTACTTACTTGTTCTTATCTATTGTCTTTGATATGTATGTCAGTATTAATGTGTATTATTGGTAACCCTATGTGATTTGCGAGATTACAATAGCATCCTTAACTCAACCAATGTCACCTTAACTATTATAGATAATGTCATCCTCTAGAATGTGATTTGTTCTTTTAAAGTGGATTTTGATTGTACTTTTTTTGTTTTGAGGCCTATTTTTTACCTCAAAATTCCCCTAATGCCAGGGCATAGCCTCATTCGCAACACAGAGCCAAGACCCCAATTCTCCACAGACCCTAATGAAATGACCAAACTGAATCATGATCCAAGCCCTAAGATTGGGGCTGCCACGATTACCAAGAACATTAAATGCACCAGTTGGTAACCACTGTAAAAATGCCAAACCCACTCTTCCATAGTTCAAGATTCGTTGTATTATAGTGGGCTTCATTCACCATGGAAAAAGCTTAAACCCATTTAACATATGGTGTAACCATATGTTGTAGTTTCTCCACCCTACATTAGCACAGTCCTCATATTATTACAATATTTGTTAAAACATGGTATGCACTAGTCCATAGTCTAGTCATAAGGTTTAGGTTTTTAAAATAACATGTAAACCTTAGGTTTAAATTTTAGGACTTGTCTCCTCTTGTCAAAAGTCTCAAGCATAAGAACCATGGAATACGACGTATTCCATGGTAATATATTTACCTATATTAAGATCAAAGTCTGATCAATAATCAAATATATAGCATGCAAACAAAATCAAAAGACATGTTAATACCTATCATTGAATAAACCAAAGTATGATTACATAATGAACTAAAAATACAACATAGGCATTTTAACCATGTTAATAAAGTAATGAGAGGAGAAATTTCACCTCACTAATCTGAGTCCATAATGAAGTATAATGACGAACAGTAGGTATACTTTTAACCAATTTGTTTAAGCACTCTTTAAAACTTCGTCCCTAGGTATAATCTGCATATAGGGTAAAAGAGGTGCCTTATATCGATTTGAACTAAGTAAGTCTGCGTGCCAAGTAATACTTTACCTCTCAGACCGTCATGGGAGAACGAGTCCCGCCACTCTGCCACTTTGTTCCAACAAACAAAGTTAAGTCAAAACTTAATAAATAACAAAGTAAACATGCACTGTAGTAAACAAGATTCTATGCAAATAAATAGCACATCGACAGTAATGTCAAACAAGAGAATAATTTAATAAATAGACTTGTGACCTCGTAAGTAAAATATACTAATAATAAATGACGGAAAGTAAATGATAGAGTGTAAGGACAGCTTACGAATAGACAACAGTACAAATAGGGTACGTACATTCCACTAGAGAAATAATGTTCCATTCAGGTAGTTTTTACTAGCCTATAATTTTTTTTTTCAAATTTTGGAGACATTACAAGTGGTATTAGAGCCCAGTTTCGATACTAAGAGACCTATGGGTGCACCAAGCTAGCACCACAAAGGAAATAAAGTATAATATTAAATTTTGGTTTCTAACATAAATTTTTCCTGTTATTAAAAAAAAATTGTAGTTACATAAATTTTTACAGCACTGTTCAGTTTATGAATACTGAGGAAGAAAACAGTCGGCAAGGAAAGATGACCACCCCCACTCCAGAAGCGGAGCTAGTGGTAGAGCTAAACTCTAATGTTTTGAAAACTTTACACAGCCTTCAAGCTGAATTGAAAATTTTCAGAGAAGACAGCCTGAAGGAAAGGAAGGATCAAAAAGCTATAAATGAAGCCTTACTGAGAAATATGACGTGAGGAGTCCCGCAAGGTGAACCTACTCATTCCACAAACAGTTCCAAAAGAGAACCTTACCCAAAACGGGCCAGCAGCCGAAGAGGAGAGGGAAAAGAAGAACGCACCCCTGAAGCACCAAAAGGAGATCATCACAGTCCTTCCAATGATGACTCTCTTTCTCCCCAAAGAAAGAAGCAAAGAAGCAATGACAATATTCAGGGAGAATTTTCGAAAAATAAGAGCCCCAACCTATGAAGGTGAAGTAAACACCAGGGAGAAGGCTAGAGAATGGCTGCTGGGCATGAGTAAGTATTTCCCGGTTCATGACTATTCAAGTATTTTTATGTTACTTAAATTGCATGCAAGCGCGTTTCAATCCCGCTCCATTTATCCAACTGTAGTTTATTTGTTTGTAGTGATTATCATTAAATATATATATGATTGGTTATCATTTAGAAAAATATATATTTTGATTTTATGTGTGAATATTATTTGTAGTGGATATCATTAAAATACATATGAATGGTTATTATTTAAAAATATATGTTTAGTGTATGATTATATATATATATATATAAGTGAGAGATTGGGGAATTTTGAATTTTGAGAACATAAAAAGATTGTAAATGTATTGTAAAGGTTGTAAATGGGTAAAAACAAGATATTTTTTCATAAGGGTTTAATAAATGCTTATTTTGGTACTCAAAAAGTTTTTTCAATGGTTACACATTTTTAGGTTAAAATTATGTTTTTTAGAGATTAAAAATTATGCCTTAATTATGCATGTATGTGTGAAATTAAGTCTTGTTTTGAGGATAGGTGTTATTGTGCCAATTTGGAGTGGGATAAGTTGGATTTTGCATCATGCATTCCCTTCTTGCTCATTTTATAATTTAGATGAGTATTGACACAAATTATTTCTATTTGAGTAATACAATGCAACTCATATTTACTGCTAAAGGTTTATAGAATCTTGTCACTAGAAGCTATCATTTTTCCTTCCAATCACGAATAAAAAGTATTGGATGATAATGGAAAGAATCCTTAAAGGAAATTGTATAGAAATATAATGGAGCACATTCTCTCATAAATAGTGCATTTGATGAATCAATATTTTTCAAGGATTTATGTACCAAAATCATCTAAACAAGCATATGTATTATATTAAAGAATACTTCTGAAGATTAAGTAGTAGACAATATGAATAAATTTATTGTGAAAATTGCATGTGCATAAGTAAATGATATTGATGATGTTCAAATTGAGTTCGGGAATGATGAAAGAGTTTGAAGGCTAAAAATACTGGTTTAATAATGGAAACTCTAACCAATGAAGATCACAATGTCCAATTAGTGGATTATTATGATGACTCGATAGAGAGCATAAATTTTTTTGAGCATTTTGGTTTAGGGTCCCACGAGAGGCTTTTGGAACTTGAATTTTGATCACAATCAATTGATTCCAAACATATAGTGCCAATGGGGCTTGGGTAATTTTCATTTGATAGATTTAATGAGCTATCAAGCTCACATAAGGATCATTGTCAAAACTCTTTAAGTGAAGTTAATCACCATGCCAAGGTGGCAAGTTTATCCTATCATATTGAACTTAGTTATGGAAAATCATACACCGAGGTGGTGAAGAGGTATTTTCCTTCACCCAAGGTTAGATCTAATCACTTGGGATTTCGATCGATAAATTCCATGTGATATTCAATGTTTTCCAAGTTTCCAATACTTTTTTAGAGCAAGGGGATGAGAAATATAGCTTACATAATCATAACTTTATAGAAAATAATTTTGATAAGAATGATGAAGATACTATGAAGGTTTGGGGTTATGAAGGTAGTATTTGTTTGGTAGAAAAATGGATTTTGAAACTCTGAGAAGAGGAGGTGTAGGTGTGTCAAAGGTTATAGAAACAATGACACCTAAAAATAAACCTAGGAAGATGCTTAGGAGGAGAAAATAAAAGGTTAGTATGGTGGTGAGGGAGGATATTGAGGTTAATTAGGTTTTTGAGTTTTTAGGTAAGACCATTCTGGAGAAGTTCCTATGGAATCATGTTAAGGAATATGTCCAGAATAGATGATTCTATATGCTATCTTACAAACCCATCATCCATGTACTTGCTTGTGCTTATATTGTTTTCATCTTTCAGTCAAAGGAAGACGCCCATAGGATTATCAAAGGATGATAGTTTTAGGGTAAAGGTTACCTAAACCTCAAACCATATCACCTATATTTTGATTCCAAGGATGAGGAAGTCACAATTGGGTCAAGCTTTGAAACATCTCCATGGATTTATGGTCAACGGAAGGTATATATTCAATTGGTAACAAACTAAAAGCTAATCATGGTTGATAAATCATTCAAGGAGGAATGAATAAGGATGATAGTCCATGTTATAGTTAATATTGATATAAGGAGAGGGATATTTGAGATAATATATACTTTATGGTTATAAGAGTTATACCCATGCCTTGGACTATTCAAATGTGCCATTTTGGTTCATCTCATGTCATATATATGGAAATATATTTTAACAATTTCAATTGTGTTTTAGAAATTATATGTGGTGAAAGTATTTTGTTTGTGACTTTTATGAGGTTGGAAACATCAAAATGGAGGGACACATAAGGATTAAGAATAAGGGTAAAAAGGGTGAAGGCCATGTTCTTGTTACCATTTCGTTCCACCCAAGTTCAAATCAATCCTTGGCACAAGGAGTAGATTGTAATCCAAGGGGAATTGATTGGCCTAGTGGAGACATGGTTGTGGAATATCCCATGGGGAAAAACATGGGAGTGGATGGTGGAGCTTATTCTACCATTCCTATTGCAAATTATAAAGTTAAGAAATCTCATATTTCTCAGGTTTCTAGTTCTTACTTTTATACAAGGAGGTAGATTCGACAACCTCGACCAAGGGAACAAAATATTTTGTTGTCTCCTAAAAAAATCTTAGTAAAGTATGAGGTGTTGTTTTGGGTTAGAGAGTTTTGAAGGATATAAGTCTAATGCACATGATAGAAATTTGACATTTGTAATGGTCAAACAAAACAATCCACAATTAATGATTTCAAGCTATATTTGCATCACATCTAGGATCACTGAGTGGTATGGTTGAAAATAGATGTCCCTTTAGTTTCTTTCCATAGATAAAGTAATTGAAGAAGAACCATCCAAAAGTCTAAGAAAAAGTTAACACTTGAGTACTCTTTACACCTTTAACAACATCATTGGTGATTTTGATTCCCATGTGGATGAAAAAATAAAGTAAGAATTTTAATGAACAATGAAAATTTGAAGAGTTCTCATTTTCCTTCATACCTCCTATAGAGTTAGTGACTTGCACAATAGAGAAGATACCTTTTCCTTTGAGAACCTCTTATAGCGTTGCTCTCAGATAATATTCTCACATGTGATTCTATTTCAATGAGGATACATCAGTGATTATCCTCCAAATGAACTACCGAATTTTCAGAATCTATCCATATTATGTTTAAAAAAATTAATTATATGTTTAAAAAATATGAACTTGTCATGGTTCCGAGAGTAACAAAAAGCTATGTTACTAAAAACAAAACCCCTCCATTTCCTTGAAACATATGAGGAAACTTTTACAAAGTGTAAATACCGTAGAAAATTCTTTGAAATGCCTAGAAATTTTTCCAATGACACTTTAGTTTTTTGAAACCTTTTTTTTTAGATGTCCAAGTTGTGTCCTGTAGTTAAGTTACATTTCAAACAGAAAATAACATTTCTTGATATTTGACTAGTGAGAACGATCGTAGACCAAATTTTGAAGAGGGGAAAAGGTTAGACACAAATAAAAGAAAAAGACTAAATTGAGTGAAGGAATATCAAACTCTTTTCTTATAGAGAAACAACTAGATTTAAGGGAATATGAGTGGATTTTTCACAAGGAGGAAGAAGAATGGTAGTTGACATTAAGAACGACTTGGCTTAGAGTAGGTCATATAAATACTAAAAACTTTGATAGAGAAGCCATCAAAAGTGCAACAACTAATCATTTATCTAACTTAATATTAAGGAAAGATATTTCCAATGTGGGTAGAGAAAAATCTGTGATATGTAGAGCAGTTGGTGGCAGGTGTTAAAGACACTACTAAGCTTGAAGGTAGTCGATTAGAAACCCCACAGATACCAAAAAATCCAAATATGTTAAGGGTTGGTGTGGTCGAGGCCGAGTGCGATCCCCAAGTGCCTTTGAGGGTTTAGATGCCCCTGGTTCATGGTTTCTTAGCCAAAGGAAAACCCTACAAGTGAGGTGTGCCACTAGCCAAAAAAAAAATTGGGTAGAGAAAAGACCTTTCTGTAGCATTAAATACATTGTTGAAATAGTGGGAAAGGGCCCACGGTCTGTAGCATTAGTTTTTTTTAAGAGGCAATGGCCCACTATGTCACCGAGCTCACCCAGTTTGAATAGCTATAGAATTTCGTAATTATTTTGGTGTGATAATTTGTTGATACAATGCATGTTTGTGAATTATGTGAGTAGTGTTTTGGATCAATTAGTTATTTGTAGCATTAATACATTGCTTAAACAGTTAGTTCATTAAAGTGTGTGAACCCCGCATTGCTAAAAAAATTGATTACTTAACATGTGTGATCTCTCTTAGGGTATGCAAGTGATTTCTTGATAATTTTAAGTGTTGAAAAATATTTAATTTCTTGTTGAATTAATATCACAAGTTCAATTTGTTATGATTAATTACTGCTGAAACAAATATATATGAATGTGTGGTTGTAGTTCATGGTCAAGTAGAATTGAGAATTTTGGAACATGGACGTTGCGTAGAAACATAGAACAAATATTTCATTATTGCACGAGTGGTGACTCAATTTAGATTCTTGAAAAAGTAATCTAGGATTTCACTTCTTGCAAAAATAATATGTATGCTTTATCTTTATGAACGATTCTATATTTTTATTCTTGCAAGAGTGATTTTATTTTTGCACAAGGAGTGGTTTATTCTTGATGATTGAATTAGTAGTAATTCTTCTTGAAGATTGAATTAGAAATTAGAATTAAGATGATTTAGTGAGAAAGAAGTTACATGACAATTTCAACAATTAGGTTGTTCAATTTAGCATTGGTTGATTTGGGTGATTGTATGAGAACTAATGTGAGAAAGAATTGAAATAATACGAAGAGAAACCTATTAGAAGGAAAAGTGAAATCACAATCAATTGTGATTTATTAGGAATCAAAGAGATGGTGAATCTTCTTGGCAAAATATTCACCAATTTTTTACAATATTTTATAAATCGGTGAGAAATTTGCCAATTTTTACAATTTTTTATAATGCAGTGAAACGTTCGCCTTGATTTTACAATATATTATAATTTAGTGAAAGATTCGCTAAGATTCTACAACATTATATAATAAAATGAAATATTCGCCAAAACATTTATATATACATATTATATTATTGATAAAGTCACCTTCAATTTTTTCTATATATCAAGGAGATTCGTTCATTTTTTTATACATATAAATCGAAGGGGGGTTCTTAAAATCATCCCTGACTCATAGGTTGATCAGATGTATATAGTCGTTTCAGTTATCCTTGGATGTAATTAGTCATGATATGATTCTATGCTACAAATAGCGGATACATAATATCTCATATGGGAAATGAGACAAGTTGTCTGAGCGGGAAAAATCCTCGTGAAGCAGGATGCTCGGACGTAATCAGTCATGTAGGTTGTCCTTAGATGTAATCATTCCTATAGGTTTTAATCAGATGTAATCAGTCCCGGCGAAGATCACAGCTTATCTTTGGACGTAATCAGTCTTGGGACAGGTTATTCAAGTGTAAATATGAGCCCTCATGTGGTACGTAGGTTACTCGAATGTAATATGTCCTTTGGGTTTTTCAAGTGTAAAATGGAGCTATGGCATGGTACGCAGGTTACTCAGATGTAATACACCCCAAAGGTTGTCTGAACAGAAAAGATCCTAGATGTAAGTTGTTCAGATGTAATAAGTCCTTGAGGTCGACCTAGAACGTAAAAGTCCTGGTGTAGCAGGTTGTTTGGTCGTAGTGAGTCCTTACATATATATCTATATATGTGTGTGTTCCCATGTTGAGATGATAAGGTCATGAAGCATGTGAGATGCACCTAAGCGGTTCTCCTTTATTGGTAGAATGCACGTTGACAGTGGATGCTTTGTGTGCTCCTTTTTGGTTTGTGCACAACAAAAGAGATTATTTGGATACGATGAGATAAAGGTAGAAGACATAGGTAATTGTCGTGGCAATGTAAAGAAGGTCCTGTATAGTCCTTACGAGATGGCTTGCTCGAGATTGATGAAGACCTCGATGAGGAGTCCCAGGGCTGATTTTAAGGAACCATACTTATTTTAAAGTGTATAAATGTTGGCGAATATTACCAATTCTTAAAATGCCAACTATAAAATGATTGGCGATATTTTTCAAAAAATATTTTAATTTCCAAGGATTTTATATCATTTATATAATAATTTGGCGATTTTTAGGGTGAAAAAATTTTACCCCATCAAAATTGGGCAAAACGGGGCTTCAAAAAATGCAAAATGGTGAATCTTTCTTGGGAGGAAAACACAGAAAAATAGCCCACTAGGCTAAAATTCGGCCCTAAAATTATCCCTTGAGGACTAGGCTTACACCCAGCATGAAAAAAGGGTTGGCTTTGTAGAAACTTCTGATGACAGATAGTACCATATGATGATCGATAAGAAGATGATGATGGAAGCGACTATGATGATGACTCTATGACTTCGTCATGATGACTCCACAATGAAGACTTGACCCGATGTGTTGATATCAGTGGAAAAGAGAGAATACCTTCCTAGTTAAGAGGGAGTGTTGATGTATTTATAACTTCGGAAGATATTTTGATGTATATTATCATTGTATGTTGTTGTACCCCCAATTGGAGATGTTTTTTCCTCCTTGTGGGATGTCTTTAATGTGTCTAGACCTTGAGGTACAGCCTCTGTTGTAAGTCGGGGCAATAGTCCGGAGTGTGACATCATGTAATGTGTATTTAGAGTCTCTCTAGGAGAAGTCAGATCTATTAGTGAAACAAGTCGGACCATTCATGTAAAAGGTTAGTCACTTGATTAGTATAAATAGGGAGGTGCCCTCCCTCATTTATACATACCTCACACTCACCTAAGTTCGCATGAGAGAAAGAGACAAGGGGGGATAGATAGATAGTTGTTGAATACTTCTTATTACTCAGATTGATCATCTTATGGAACAGTATTTGTGACTGTACTATTCTGAGGAAGTTTGTGAGGTTTTCTCCATTATGGTATCCCCGGTGAAAATATTTCTCGTGTATCTGTTATATCTTATGCATCTACCTATACTTGTTATTATTTGAGACAAAGATTCTAATTAAGATAATAATATCTAGAAAAACTAACATAGGAAATATCACTAACTTATTGCATGAGTTTCAAGTTTTGTTCTCTACCAAATTTTCAGAGATGTAGGGGATAGTTGGAGATGTGGGAGAAATATTAGGCTTTGGTGGGCCGATATCTTGGGATTTGTTGCACACAAAGTAGGGACTGAACCTATATCGAAGAATAGAGATAAGAATCAAACTCCAACAAGGGCCTTACATTGGGGTGAACCCCTTGCTTTTGACTTTTCGGAATTCCTCTAGAAGAAATAGGGTTTATCCTAGAGAGTATATTCCAAAAATTATCTTTGCTACAATGCTCTTAATGTAAAAATAACTTATAGATTTGGAGGAAACCTATTTAATGTAGAAATTCAGGCCAGCAATAGATTAATTTTACCCACAACAATTATCAATTGATCATGCAAAATTGCTAACAAGAGAGACTGAATATGGAGCTGTAACACAAAATTATATTAACTGAGTGTACAATAGCCAACCCTGTAATAACATAGGTTGCTGAATATATAGAATACATCAAGAGGTCGAATGCATAAGGAGGCATCCAAAACTAGCATAAAGCAGGCTTACTCAAAATAGGCAAATCCCCCATAGGTGTAAAAAGTTGATCCCAAATCTGTCATGGAGCTCATGAATTGGCAAGGGTGCATGGGCAAGCTAAAGAGTAGTGGAATGGCAACTCATACATGCTTTTTCATTGAGAAAAGAGTGGAGGATGAAGAAGACAAAAAACTAGTTCACCTCACCTAGTCTTGCTTTCCTATGTGCCTTAAAACACTGAAAAAGCAGGCAGTAAAGCAGAAAAATCAAAAGGGCACCTAGGAGGCCAGGAATAAAGCAGATTTGATTCCTAAGGCTTTCCCAAGCACTACATGAGTCAAAGATGGCAAGTTTGACCTCTATGGATAGGCAATTAGCAACTTGCACAAGGTGGGACACATGAACTAGGAAAATAAGACAAAAATAAATGAATTAATGTCTAAGTGGGTAAACTATGGGTTGATTATTCTAACACCCCCCCTTAAGCCTGAATTTATGAGTAATAAATAAAAAATATAGGGCCTAGCAACAAGGCTTAGTCATCCTTTTACATACTGCAAGTCCATACAACCAAGGAAAGAGGCAAAACCAACTTGGGAAAATCCTCCCTTAAACATGGACTGTAAAACAAAATTGTAGAATCTTGTCTCCACTCATGCCTTTACAGCGTGATCAGCAATCCCTAGCAATGATTTGATATTGTTGAAGGTCTTCTCACAAAATGCTTTGGTGAAGATATCAGCTACTTGTTCTGAAGATGAACAGAAAAGTAGGTGAATGGTGCCATCATGCACAAGCTCTCTGATGTAGTGCATGTGAATCTCAATGTGTCTGGTTCTCTGCTTCTGAACTGAATCTTTGCAGATTCGAATGGTATTCTGGTTATCACAGTAGGTGGTAGTTGAGTACTCAGGTTCGAAACCACACTCTCCAAGTAAACCCTGCAACCATAAACACTGAGTTGCTGCATTAACAACTCCTTTGTACTCAGCTTCTGTAGATGAGAGTGCAATGGCACTCTGTTTCTTACTTGACCAGCTGATTGGCCCTTTTGCAAGCATGAACACATAACCTGAAGTGGAATTTCTGTCTGTGCTATCACCTACCCAATCATTGTCAGTAAATCCAATCAAATCAAGATCAGATTTTGCCTTATAGAATATCCCATGTGTCCTTGTTCCCTGAACAAAGTTACAGATCCTTTTGGCTGCTTTCCAATGGATCTCATGAGGCTGATCCATGTATCTAGAAGCCACACTTACTGCATAACAAAGATCAGGTCGAGTATGTGTCAAATACAATAAACATCCAATCAATTGTCTATACAGTGTATTGTTTACCATCGATGGAGAATCATCTTCCTCCAGCTTCACTCCTGAAAGGAAAGGAGTTTTGCTTGCTTTGCAGTATTGCATTCTGAATTTGATCAGCAAATCCAAGGCATACTTGGACTGGTGCACCTTTATTCTAGCTTTGGTTTGAGAAATCTCAAGCCCCAGAAATTGACTTAAGAGCCCCAAATCTGTCATGGAGAAGGCTTGGTTCATAGCTCCTTTTAAGGAAGCAATCTCAGCCTGTGAGATTCCTGTAATGAGGAGGTCATCAACATATAACACAATGATCATTAATGAACCATTAACAGACTTCAAATAGACATTTGGATCTGATTTGCACCGAACAAAATTCAGAGATAGCAAGAAGCTATCTATCTTGGCATACCAAGCCCTGGGGGCTTGCTTTAGCCCATACAATGACTTTCTCAACCTGCACACAAGAGAAGGTTTAGTAGCAAAACCTTGAGGCCGCTGCATATATATCTCCTCAGTGAGATATCCATTCAGAAAGGCACATTTTACATCCATGTGATGTACCTCCCATTGCCTTGAGGCTGCAATGGCTAGAGCTAGCCTGATGGAGTCCATTTTTGCCATTGGGGCAAAGGTCTCATTGTAATCGATGCCATGAACCTGTGAGTAGCCTTTAGCTACCAATATAGCCTTGTACTTCAGTGGTGAACCATCAGCAGCAAATTTGGTCTTATAGACCCACTTACACTGTACTAGTTTTCTCCCTGGGGGAAGATTTACTAGCTCCCATGTGTTGCTCTTCTGGAGTGAGCTGAACTCCTCCTTCATGGAAGCTTGCCATCTTGGATCTCCTGCTACTTCTTCATATGTTTGAGGATCA